>VMDO01010153.1:0-73157 GCA_007922755.1 Pedetes capensis
AGATGGGAAGAATACACAGAGTCATTATACAAGAAAGAATTGGTAGATGACCAACCATTCCAAGAGGTTGCATATGAAGAGGAACCAATGGTGTTGAAGGACAAAGTGGAAGCTGCCTTGAAAGAACTGGTGAAACACAAGGCTCCAGGAATTGATGGGATACCAATAGAGATGTTTCAACAAACAGATGCAGCACTGGCGGTGTTAACATGTTTATGCCAACAGATTTGGAAAACAGCTACTTGGCCAACTGACAGGAAGAGATCCATATTTGTGCCTATTCCCAAAAAAGGGGATGCAACTGAATGTGCAAACTGTCAGACAATATCATTAATATCACACACCAGCAAAATTCTACTAAAGATCATTCAGAAGTGACTGCAGCAGTATATAGACAGGGAATTACCGATAAATCAAGCAGGATTCAGAAGAGGGAAGGGAACTAGGGACATCATTGCTGATGTCAGGTGGATATTAGCTGAAAGCAGAGAATATCAAAAAGATGTCTATCTATGTTTTATTGACTACACAAAAGCATTTGATTGTGTGGATCATAACAAATTATGGATAACACTAAGGAAAATGGGAATACCAGAACACCTAATTGTGCTCATGAGAAATCTGTACATGAACCAGGAGGCAGTTGTTCGAATAGAACAAAGAAACACTAAGTGGTTTAGTGTTGAGAAAGGTGTGCGTCAGGTCTGTATACTTTCACCCTATCTCTTCAATTTATACGCTCAGCAAATAATCTGAGAAGCTGGACTTTATGAGGAAGAACGCAGCATCAAGATTGGAGGAAGACTCATTAACAACCTGCGTTATGCAGATGACACCACTCTGCTTGCTGAAAGTGAAGAGGATTTAAAACATTTACTGATGAAGATCAAAGATCATAGCCTTCAATATGGGTTACGACTAAACATCAATAAAACAAAAATCCTTATGACTGGGTCAGTATGCAACTTCACAATAAACGGAGAAAAGATTGAGGTTGTCCAAGATTTTGCTTTGCTTGGCTCTAAAATCAACACCCACGGAAGCAGCAGTCAAGAAATCAAAAGATGCATTGCTCTAGGAAAAGCTGCGGCAAAAGATCTCTTTAGAGTATTGAAAAGCAACGATGTCACATTGAAGACGATCATGGGTCTGACGCATGCCATGGTATTTTCAGTGGCATCATATGGTTGTGAAAGCTGGACATTGAACAAGGGAAACAGAAAAAGAATTGATGCTTTTGAATTGTGGCGCTGGAGAGGTCTATTTAATATACCATGGACTGCCAAAAGAACCAACAGATCTGTCCTAGAAGAAGTGCAACCAGAGTGCTCCTTGGAAGCAAGAATGGCCAAACTGCGTCTTACATATTTCGGACATGTAGTCAGGAGAGATCAATCCCTGGAGAAGGACATCATGTTTGGGAGAATGGCAGGTCAATGCAAAAGAGGAAAACCCTCCACCAGATGGATTGACACAGTGTCTGCAACAATGGGCTTAAACATAAATAAGATCGTTTGCTTGGCACAGAATCGGCAAGTGTTTCGATCTGCTGTACATAGGGTCGCTATGAGTCGGACTCGACTCGACGGCACCTAACAACAACAACAACAACATAATAGTAATTTGAGATTCTGAGACTCCTTTTAGCAATAAATAAAAGTGACAGACAAAAAAAAGTCAGCAAGGATATCAAAGAAATAAACAATAACATCAACAACTGGATCTAACTGATATTTATAGAACATTCCACCCAGCATTAGGATACGTGTACTTTCGGGTATCCCTGCAGCTATACACTGTGGCGTCTGATTGTGTCAAATAGCATCAGATCTCAGAAGCTAAGCAGAGTCAGGCCTGGTTAGTACTTGGATGGGAGACCACCTAGGAACAGGAGGCACTGTTCACCAAGACAAATAATATTTGAAGTAATAAGACAAACTTTAACAGACTAAAAATAATTGAAATTGTAGATAACATGTTACTTGACTATAATACAATTAATAATAGCAGAAAATCTGGAAAATGTCAACCCATTTGTATATAATTAACACATATATCAGTGGATCAAGAAAGAGTCTCAAAAAAATTATAAGATAGATTCAACTGGATTAAAACAACATGCCAAACTTGTGAGCTGTGGCTAAAACAATGCTTAGCAGGTAATTATAATTGTTGTTATTGTTGTTGTTGTTAGGTGATATTGAGTCAAGTCTAACTCCTAACAGCCCTATGTACAACAGAACAAAACACTCCCCGATGCTGTGCCATGCCTGGCACATTGTCAGTGTTTCTATGATATTCATAGGGTTTTCAATGGCAGATTGTTTCAGGATTGGATGAAAAGTGGACTGCCAGTTCCTTCTCCCATTTTCACTGTGCTGGGGATTGAACCCATGGCCTCAGAGTGTGCAGAGCAGCACTCTACCCACTGAGCTAAACCCCAGCCCATGATAGACGCTCGGGACATGAAAAGGATAAAACAGGAATATTGTGGACAACTACTCACATAACTGACTGGAAAAAATGGAACTATTCCTTTCATAACCATAAACTGCTAAAACTCACTCAAGATGAAAAAGATAACCAGAACATATATAACTATTAAAGATATTGAATTCAGAGTTTTCACTCACTAGTCCTTCTAAGCATTTAAGGAACAAATAACATCAATTTTACACAATCTCTTACAAAAAATATAAGCAGAGAGAATACTTCCCAAGTTGTTTTCTGAGGCCAGCATCCCCTTGACACTAGGGAGAGGTCGGGGAAGGAAATACAGAACTGGGAGTCAGTAATGCATTAATAGCTGTGCATGTAAAATCCACACAATTAGGTGAGATGATCCAAGAGGAGTGTGTCTAGTGAAAAGCCCTGGAGGTCTGTGAGAGAACTGTGGTGTCTTAATCTGTTTTATGTTCATAACAGAAAACTACAGACGAGGTAATTTGCAATGAATGGATACATATTTGGTTGATGGTTCAGAGGCTGGGGAGACCAAGATCAAGGGGCTATTTGAGGCAAGACCTTCTTGTTGCCTCATAACATGGTGAAAGGCAGCAGATAGACAGGGCAGGAGAGGGCTGGCCTGACGTTTATAACAAACCCGTTCCCATGTTAACAACATGAATTCATTTGTGAGGACTGAATACTCATGACCTAGACACCTCCCATCAGGTCCAGTCTCCCAGCACTGCTCCACTGGAGATGAGGTTTCCAACATGTACACTCCGCAGGGCACATTCAAATCACAGCAGCTGGAAAACCACAAGTGGAAAACCACAAAGGCGTCAAGCAGGAGGTCAGTGAAATAGATCAAGAAGTGGTCAGAGTTGAGAAGCAAAGAATCAATAGTCACAAGAAGCAACAAGAGGGCCATACCATCAAAGGAAGCAGGGACAGGCCAGCCAAGAAGAAAGGAGCCAAAAATCATTACCCAGTAGAAGTACAGGCTCCCAAGTCCGTCTCCATGGACTCAAGCCCTGGCTTCATTATAAAATTCCGTTAACCTTCTTGTGCCTCAGTTTCTTCCCCTGTAAAGTGGAAGCTGGTAATATTCCCTACTTCAAAGGTTGCTGTGTAAGAGAAATGATCTAATGGAAATAAAGTACTTGGCATGGTTATTTGGCACCTAGAAAGTTTTCAATAAATATTAGCTGCAAATACTAGAGGGCCTTCCCTGCCAACTTCCCTGGAAAGAATCAGACCTAACATATGTGGAAGCAAAGTGAAATAAGCAACCAACCCCTCACCTCAGCTTATCTTATTGCCAACACAAAATTCTTGCCCTGGCAGTGAACTCTTCCAAGCGGGACTAAAAAGCAACATGGTGTTTGTACAGGAAGAATAGTCTAGCTCTACTAAGAGAATGGTCTAGCCCTCGATTCTGCCACCAATGAGCTGTGGGCACCTGGGCAACTGCAATGATTTCCCTGAGCTCAAGGACCTTCTTCAATATTTATCTTTCTTGTCTTGTTGAGTGGCAGTGAGGGCCTCATCAGTGAAGACAGAAGCCTCCTTCCCTAGCTGGTGTTCACAAGGAACACAATGATGTGCCAGCCTGCATCTCACCCGGGAGGTTTTGAAGATCAGCCAAGAGTAGATGGCTGATGAAATGGCACCATCGCTCTATGGCATTTTAAATCCCTCCTTAAAATGCCTACCACCAGGTCAAGAGATCACCCAGCGTCCACACTGTTCACCATGACTAACCCCCAAAGCCCACTCCACGTTGCAGGAACTCTTGCCTTTGGAAACCCCCATGGAAGTAAAACATGGAAGAGGAAGAATTGCCAACACCAGAGTCAGGGGATCTGGGTGTTAGCCTGAGTCTTCATACCAAGTCACTGTGAGAGCCTGAACAAGCTACTTCCTCTCTGCAGGCCTCCATCTTCCTATCTGTAAAATGTCAGTGTTGGTCGGGCTTATGACAAGTTCACTTCAGGTTCCTGGGTCCTTTCTCCTAAAATAAGAGGAGCAAAGAAGTCTTGCTGAACTTCAGTGAGAGAATCTTGGTGGATGGATCTCTTAAGAATAAAAGAGCTACAATGTTAACCACCAGTTTTCCAGAACTATGGGAGCCACCTAGGAAGTGAAATAAAAGCAAAGAAGTGGCTGGGTGTGGTGGCACACACCTGTAAGCCCAGTGACTCAGGAGGCAGAGGCAGGAGAATTGCAAGTTCAAGACCAGAGGCAGTCTGTGTAATTTAGCAAGATCCTGTCTCAAAATGTAAAAAAATGGGCTAGAGGTGCAGCTCAGGGGAACAGCACTTGCAAAGCATGCAAGCACAAGGCCCTGGGTTCAACCCCCACGACCACCAAAAGAAAAAGAAAGAAAGAAAATGAAAATGCAAAGAAATGTCCAATCAAAAGACTGCACTGTTTTTTTTTTTTTTTCGTAGCTGTTGTTTTGTTTTGCTTTTTATTAACAAGGACTCACCTCTCTCCCATCTTCCTAGATTGGCTTTTACTGACTATGGGACCATTGGTGTCAGATGTATCATGGCGCAAATGCAAGGTGACAATGACACAAAATGGGACAAGAGGGATGGGTTCGCGTAGTTGTCTCTCGTTCAGGGGAACAGACAGAATCAACCCACCATCACTGCCCAATTATTTCTCCTCCTGAAACTCATTAAGCCTTTCTCAATTCATAATCAATACATTAAGATCTCCCTGTTTTATCAAACAGTTCATCAATATTTCACAGTTTGAATAATTTATGCTTTATTACAGAAGCGTATGGAACTCCTCAGAACCCTTGATCTCTAGAAATGGACAGAGGGGAGAAAACCTGAGTTGCAGATTCTAGATTTAAATAATCAGCTTTCTGGGCCCCTGCCTCCAATTTGGATTTTTGAGAGGAGGGCTGGTGGCTGGGGGATGATCCACAATGAGGAGAGAGGGACCGGTTTCAATTATGCCTTGGCCGTCTCCTCTCAATGAAGCACTGTCCTGAGTATTCCACAGGCCTTACCTCAGCTGATCCCCTCAAAAGCCATCACTGTCTTGACTACACATAAGAACAAACCAACTCAGAGTTAGTGAGTTAGCACCCATACGCTTGGCAATTACGCCATAACAATAATCCACGTTCCTTCTTTTGGAAATATTTATTTACCAAGCACCACCTTTTTTAAACTCCAAGGATGCACAGATGAACAACTTAGGCAGGGACCCAACCTTATAATGTCAACAGATAAATGGGGTTAGGCCATAAATAAGTAAAGGTTTTCAGAGACCAAGAGAACTCTGAACTCCCACCAAAATTCACCCAATCCCCCTGCCTTTGCAGCCCCTTTCACTGGTCAGGGCATTGCATGACCTGGTCCCCTTGCTGGAATCATGTGGCTAAACCTGAAAAACCTACACTGGCCAGTGGAGAAAAGCCTCTCTACTAGATTGGGCTCCAGGCAAGAACCCCAGTGGGTATGTGTTTTGGTGGATATTTTTCCCTGGGATTAAGCTTTCCCAATGCACAGATGAGGGTTCTCCTGGATGATCATGTTTTCCCAGCAGTTGTTTCTTTCAGAGTAGCTGTGATTTACTATAAACCTAGGACAGGGGCTTCTTTCCTTCATAAGCACTCCAAGGAACTTCAAGCACATAGGAGTATTTTGTTTCCATTTCCAACTTGGACACACACACACACACACACACACACACACACACACACACGGACTGATTTCCCCATTGTTTCGTTGTCTGATTATGAATTGGCTATGCCCATATGAATTTCTTAAAACTGGGGTTTATGATTTATTCAGAGTTAGATCCCACTGCCTAACACAGGTCTTGGCACATTGTTGTTGTTGTTAGGTGCCATCGAGTCGATGTCTGACTCATAGAGACCCTATGCACAACAGGTGAAATAGTATTGTCAGTGTTTCTCTGCTATTCATAGGGTTTTCAATAGCTGGTTGATTTTGAGGAGTGGGTTGCTGGGTCCTTCTTCCAAGCCTACAGCACTTGGTGTTCCCCGGGTGGTCTTCCATCCAAGTACTAACCAGGTCCAATCCTGCTTTGGTTCCAAGATCTGATGGGATTGGACACAACAGTGGTATAGCTGCAAGCATCTCGGCACATGGTAGGTGCTTAATAAACAGTTAATGAATAAATCATTGTTTTAGTTCAAAGCCAGAACTATCATTTACTTCCTGTATAACTTTTAACAAGTTAATCAACTCTCTGTGCATCAGTTTCTCCATGTATAAATTAGAACATACCCTAGTACCTACCTCATACAACTCTTATGTTGTTGTTGTTGTTGTTAAGTGCCATCCAGTCAGGTCCAACTTGAAGCAACTCTATATATAACAGAATGAAACACTTCCTGATTCTGTGCCAGGCATGTGACCTTTTATATGTTTAAGCCCATTGTTGCAGACACTGTATCAATCCATCTAGTTTAGGGTCTTCTTTTTTCAGTTGATCTGTCACTCTCCCAAACATGTCCTTCTCCAGGGATTGTTCCCTCCTGACAACATGTCTAAATATGTAACATACAGTCTAGCTATCCTTGCTTCCAAGGAGCACTCTTGTTGCACTTCTAGGACAGATCTGTTGGTTCTCTTGGCAGTCCATGGTATAGTCGATATGAATCCCCAGCACCATAGTTCAAAAGCATCAATTCTTCTCTTGTCTCCCTTATTCAACGTCCAGCTTTCACGACCATTGATTTGACTGAAAATACAATGGCATGAGTCAGGTGCACCTTTGTCTTCAATGTCACATCTTTACATTTCAACATTTTAAAGAGGTCTTTTGCAACAGCTTTTCCTGATGCAATGAGTCTTTTGATTTCTTGACTGCTGTTTCCATGAATGTTGGTTGTAGAAACAAGTAAAGCAAAATCGTGGACAACCTTAATATTTTCTCCATTTATCATTAAGTTGATTACTGACCTGTTTGTAAGGAATTTTGTTTTATTGATATTGAGGCATAATCCATATTGAAAGCTGTGTTCTTTGATCTTCATCAGTAAATATTTTCAAATCCTCTTCACTTTCAGCAAGCAGAGTTGTGTCATCTGCATAATAAGTCTTCCTCCAATCCTGACACTGTGTTCTTCTTCATAAAATCCAGCTTCTTGGATTATTTGCTCAGCATAGGGACTGAAGAGGTTCAGTAAAAGGACACAGCCCTGACACACACTTTTCTTGACTTTAAATCCGGCAATGTTTCCTTGTTCTGTTCAAATGACTGCCTCTTAGTCCATGTACAGATTCTTCAAGAGTACAATTAAGTGTTCTGGTATTCCCATTCTTCACAATGTTATCCATAATTTGTTATGATCCACACAGTCAAATGCCTTTGCATAGCAAATAAAATAGATTGACATCTTTTTGGTATTCTCTGCTTTTGGCTAATATCCATCTGACATCAGGAATGATGTCCCTGATCCATACCTTCTTCTGTATCCAGCTTGGTTTTCTGATAGTTCCCTGTCTATATACTGCTTCAGTCCCTTTTGAATGATCATTAGCTAAATGTTACTTCTCTGTGATATTAATGATGTTGTTCAATAATTTTCACATTCAGTTGGATACTCTTTCTTGAGAATAGGCACAAATATGGATCTCTTCCAGTTAGTTGGCCAGGTAGCTGTTTTCCAAATCTCTTGTCATAAGTGAGCACCTCCAGTGCTATATCTGTTTGTTGAAATATCTCAATTGGTATTCCATCAATTCCTGGAGCCTTGGGTTTCCTTTTTTCCTTCAAGGCAGGTTCCACTTCTTCTTTCAGTTCAACTGGTTACTGATAATATGCAAACTGTTGAAATGGTTGATCATCCACCAATTTTTTTTTTTTTGGGTATAATGACCCTGTATATTCCTTCCATCTTCTTTTGATTTTTCCTGCCTTGTTTGATATTTTCCCTGTAGAATCCTTCACTACTATCACACAAGGAATTCTTTCTTCAATTCCTTAAGCTTGAGAAAAACAGAGCATGTTCTTCCCTTTTGGTTTTATCTCCAGCTCTTCTCACATGTCCTTATACTATTTGATTTTGTCTTCTGGAGCTGCCCTTGGAAATCTTCTGTTTAGTTCTTTAGCTTCATCATGTCTTCCTTTTACTTTAGCTGCTCAATGTTCAAGGACAATTTTCAGAGTCTTTTTGACATGTAATTTAATCTTTACCTTTACCCTGTCTTTCTAATAACCTTTTGCTTTCCTCATGAATGATGCCTTTGATGTAATGCCACAGCTAGTCTGATCTTTGATCATTAGTGTCTAATGCATCAAATCTGTTCTTGAAGTGGCCTCTAAACTCAAGTGGGATGTTCTCAAGGTCATAACTTGGCTCTCATACACTTGTTCTAATTTTCTTTAGTGTCTGTTTGAACCTACGTATGAGAAGTTGATGGTCGGATCCACAGTCAGCATCTGGTCTTGTTCTGACTTTTGATATTGAGTATTTCCGTCATCTTTTTCCACAAATGTAGTCAGTTTTGCTCCTGTATGATCCATCTTATGAATTCCATGCATATAGTCACCATTTATATTGGTGCGAAATATATTTGCAATGAAAAACTTGTTGGTCTGACAAAATTCTATTATGTGATCTCCACCATCATTTCTCTCACCAAGGCCATCTGTTCTAACTACTGAGCCTTCCTGTTCATTTCCAGCTTCTGTATTCCAGTCACTAGTAATTATCAATACGTCCTGATTGCACATTTGACCTATTTCAGACTGCACAACCTGGTAAAAATCTTCCCTATCTTCATTTGTAGCCTTAGTGATGGGGATGTAAATTTGAATAATAGTCTTATTAAACTGGCTTTCCTTGTAGGCATATGGATATTATTCTATCACTGACAGCATTGTACTTCAGGATAGATCTTGATATGTCATTTTTAATGATGAATGCAACCCCATTTCTTTTTAATCTGTCATTCCTAGCATAGTAGGCCATATGATTAACTGATTCAAAATGGCCCATGCTGGTCTATTTTAACTCACTGATGCCTAAAATGTCAATGCTTATGCCCTCCACTTCCATTGTGATGATTTCTAATTTTCCTAGATTTATACTGTGTACATTCCATGTTCTAATTATTAATGAGGAGCTGGCCATCTGCATATTACAGAGAGAGGCCTTAGGAGAAACCAACCCTCCCAACACCTTGATCTTGGACATCTAGCCTCCTGAAATTTGAGAAAATAAACAGCTCTTGCTTAAATCACTCAGTCTGGTATTTTGTTATGGCAGCCTCAACAAGTGAATACAGACCTCCACACTTCCTATGTTTGTGGCTGGAGCCTACCCAGTGAAAATCTCTCCTTTTGCCCTCTTTTGGTGGACAACCATAGGGAAGCCCTGCTCATCCCACACTGAGCTCTAACTCAACAGAAGCAGAAAGTCTGTGATGACTTATGACTCCTTTTTGTGCTGATGGAAGAATATACTGTCCTTAATCCAATTTATTTTCCAGCCTGCAGCTTTCCATAACTCAAGCCCTGCACAGTCAGCTCAATAATTTGTGCCATTTCCATTAACGCAGCCCCAAGGTTGTGCCACAAAGGTTGGGAGGCACATAAAGATCCCAAGGAGTGTAGGAGAGGTGGCACAGGTCCCTTTGCCTATGCAATGACAGAGGAGGGAGGGCAGTACCCAGGGGTCCTGTCCAGCACACCCCTACCAGCCTGGAAATGGGCCCAGAGACACTGTCTGTGTTTGAGTTGTTCACGTCCTCTCCACTAAGGGGCTTCCAACAGCAGTAGGCATAGCAGCTGTGAAAAGCCACCTGACACATTCCAATGTGAGCCTCTGGATAAACTTGTATTAATTCTGTGTGAGCACAAGGAGAGATGCTGGTTGACACAACCTAGAAAAACCAGCAATCCAGACAGGCAGGCAGGTATCATAGGCGAAGGAGACACTTTATCCATAGCCCACAACATCACATTCTATGCTCCCTTTCTCTAGCTCCTTCTCCCCCGAAGCCCCTGCCCTCCTCCTCATTGATGGATTCCATTTCTCCTCCACAATAAATGCTAAACATCCTTTTGTTCTTTTCTTATCTCTACTAAATTTTTTCTCAGGAAAAAAATAAAATAAAAAACTGATTTACACTGAAGTCTAAACAAATGAAAACAACCAATAATGCTACTTCTTTCCCCTTGCCCATTTCCTTCTTTCACATATTCTTTCAAAAAAATCAAAGGCTTAAATTAAAGGAATAAAGACTTACCATACATAATTTCCAGGATGAACTAATTTGTCAATGGGTGACTGGCAGGTAACAAGATATCAGTGGTGGACCTCTCTCTTTCCTTTCTGCACCTGAGGACTTAGAAGAGCAAAGCTGCCTTGTATGGCATTGGACTGGTATCCAGTAGAGATTCTGCAGATACCGAACAAGATGCAAGATGTTCTTGCCCTGCCTAACTCACTGCAAGGCATTTAGTAGAGTGATGACTTCATGAAAAACAGATTCTCCATGTGCAATAGACAGAATAATGCCTCCCCACCAAGGCATTCACAGCCTAATTTCCAGACTCTGTGGATATTATCTTATAAGGCAAAAGGGATTTTGCAGAGATAAGATAATCCTAGGTTGAGGTAGGCCCAATATAATCACAAGGGTCATTAAAAGAGGAAGGTAGGAGGGACAAAGACCAGCAATACCACATTGCTGGCTTTGAAGCTGCATCAAGAGGCAAGGAATGCATATAGTTCCACAAGCTGGAAAAGGCTAGGGACCAGATTCTATACCAGAATTTCCAGAAGGATCACAGTCCTGCTGATAACTTCTGACTTCTAGAACTGAAGGATGGCATATTTCTGTTGCTTAAGCCACTGTTTGTTGTCAAGTTAAAATAGCAATAGGAAATAGTTACACCATGGCCCAAGACATTGCCATGTAGATGCATGTATTTTCAATTAGCCAACAACTGATCCTTCTATAGTTATTCCATTGAGGTGAAGAACTGACCTGTCAGGATCTTTCTCAGATGCAACCTGCATCTTCACCTCCTCTGCCTGTCTAGGATGAAGTCTTCTCCCTTCTCAGTCTTCTGGACATCTCTAGGCCCAAGAGGACCAACATGCATGCAATACAACACACACCATAGCAGCCTCTTCAGTGTTTGCCTCTCCCCACTGCTATTCCCTGAAGGGCCTCATCGCCCCCAATTTGTTGTTGTTAGCTGCCCTAGAATTGAGTCCAACTCATAGCAACCTTTATGTACAACAGAACAAAACACTACCTAACACTGTCACATGCCCACAGTCTTTTCATGTTTGAGCCCATTGTTGCAGACACTGTGTGTTTTCTCATTTTGAGTCATGGCACATCAGCAAATGGAGTTCCCAAGGGCTTTACTCCATTGTCATCATTAGGTTGACTCTACACTGAGGAGGCAACTCTTCCCCAGTTGTCTTTTGAATGCCTTCCAGTCTGAGGGGCTTATTTTCTGGCATTATCTCTAACAGTGTTTCTCTGCTAGTCATAGGGTTTTTAAGGATTGATTGTTTAGGGAGTGGGCTGCTGAGTCCTTCTCCCTACTCTGTCTTACCTTGGAAGCTCAGCTGAAACCTGTCCACCATGCGTGGCCCTGTTGGTATCTGAAATATCAGTGGCATCGTTTTCAGCATCACAGCAACATACTAGGCCCCCACAGCATGACAAGCTCATAGACACATGGGGGCCCCCAATTTAGAGAAATGGAAGTGAGTGTGGAAAGGTAGAGTGGGTCCAGATCCTGCAGCCAGTACATACCACTGTGGGAATCCAACCCATTCTCTCCAGCTCTATACTTCAGGGTCTCCCCATGGCACTATGTATCACTTCTGCCTCAGTTCTAAGTCCTTGTTTCTATTGCTCACCTTTAAACTGTGCCACCAGGCCCTTGGGGACCATGCTTGCTGCAGCTTGATGCTCCACACACCTCTGGATAATCATCAGGTATCAGTGAAAAGAGAGAGGAGTCAAAGGCAGAGGGAGAGGAGAGGAAGAGAGGATGAGATAGACACAAGAAGGAAAGAGGAAAGTAAGGATGAAAAGGAAGAAGGGAGGAATAGAGGGAAGGAGGGAGAAAGGAAAGAAGAAAAGGAAGAAAGGATGGGGAAGAAAGGGTGAAGGAAGGGGGAAGGAGGTGATGGTAGAAGAAAAAAGAAAACATGGAACCGAACAGACGAGAGGCCGTAGGCTTCCCCTGTTTTCTGTTGCAGCATTTTTCTGGCCCTGCTCTGCCTCTTTCTACTTAGCCATCCTGGTGGGTAGGACCGATTCTCACCCATTAGCACATGGCTAGACAATATTTTCCAGCTGTGGCCATGACACTGAGTTCTGGAATGTGAGCAGAAATAATCTGTGCCACTTCTAAGTCTAGCCCATAAAAACCTCCCACCCATAATCTTCACACTCTTTCTCCTGCTAAACTAAGATGTCTCTGAGACTTGTAGGAGGGAGGAGCCAGGTAGAAGGAACCCAGGTCCCTAGGGGACTCTATGAAGCAGAACCCCTGCTTCATTGCAATAAGCCACTAAAATTGGGGCACTGGAGGTGGGTGTTCACAGCCATAATTAGCCTACTGTGGGCAATTTTCTGGCCCACTCTGAGCCTCAATGCCTGGATAAGTAAAACAAAGTGATCATGAGACATCCAAGATGGCTTGTCATTAAAAACTCCACAGGTCTCTAACTTTCTCCAGAATTTAGTATGAGTCTTAGGTGCTTTAGGAAAAAAAAAAAGAGTGTATTCATCCACAAAGTAGGCTCTTAGTGTTATGCAGGCTACTCTCTGAACAGATCTATTTCTTTAAATAATAGAACAGCAGATCCACCTGAAAGTAGTTCATTTCCAAAACAGGGTTTGATTGACTGGCCTGAGAGTATGTGAGTCCTGTAATATAAACCCAGTCAGCAACTTGCTGAATTTATCTAATTTCCACTCGTGAGTTGGCTCCTAATTTAAATACCCTTTCTGGTATTTTCCCTATCACCTGGCTCCTTGCCAGCTGTGTATGTACAGAATGATGATCCTACATCTCCCAGCCAAGCAAGCTCTTTGGGGAACTGGCCATTGGTAAGGAGTGAATACCCCCCTTTGATTTCCTCTGTTGGGAAGTTTGGGGTGCATTAGATGGAATAGCAGCTCTCTCCAAAGCCAGTTTTATTCCTTGACAGTAGTGAAGTCTTCCTGAGTTCCCACGATCCTGGCTATGGAGTAGATTGACTGGGGCAGGTGAGAAAATAAAGCAGGGGTGGGTTGTTTGATAGTGATTGAGCTTCCTAATGATCTCTCTGCTTTCCCTCCACCATTAGTTCTCAACAGGGGTTGTTGTTGTTAGGTGCTGCCTAGTCATGTCTGACTCATAGTGACCCTTATAGGGTTTTCAATGGCTGATTATTTCAGGATTGCCTCAGGAGTGGATTGCCATGTCCTTCTCCCATTTTTGTGGTGCTGGGAATCAAACCCAGGACCTCAGAGACTGTAGAGCAGTGCTTTACCAACTGAGCTAAATCCCAGCCCCATCAGGAGTTAGCACAATATTATTAAAACACAAGTGTGATCATGTTGATCCTCTAGTGGAATGCCAATAAATTCTCTCCTACTCCCAGTAAAAGCTAAAGTCCTTGCAAAAGCCCCACAGGCCATTTTCTGGTTGAACCACATTTTCTTGTCATCTCTCATCGCTCTCTCCGTCTCAGCCACATTTATCTCCTCACTAGGGCTGATCAGACTTCTTCCTGTCTCAGGGCCTTTGCATGTGCTATTTCCTGTTCCTGGAATACTGTTCCTCAGATATCTTTACATCCTCCCATATTTCTTTCTACTTCCCTTTGTACCAATAGAGAAGTCTTCCCTAAAATTCTACTTATAATTGCAAACCTCACTCCAATTTAGTGACATTACCTATTCTTCTTCCCTGATCTTATTTTTTTCTCTGTAGCCCCTATCATATTCTCATGCATAGTGCAGCCATAACCAGTTTTATTCTATCACTTGCTCTGCTCCTGCTGAATGTAAGTTCCATGAGTATGTGCTCTTTTCCCCATGCCCCCAGCACTGAAGACACTGACTAGCACATAGTAGTGCTCAATAGTTTTTGAGTTAAACGGAAATCTTTCTCTGCCCTGGAGTTATTGAATGATAAGAGAGGCTCCTTGTATTTAACATATGACATTATATGCCCTAGACATGTGTAGAATTTCAAACCCTACCCCAGACCCACCTGCAGCCGTACCACTGTGGTGTCTAATCCCGTCCAATCTCAGAAGTCAAGCCTGGTTAATACTTGGATGGGAGACCGCTTGGGAACACCAAGTGCTGTAGGCTTGGGAGAAGGTCCCTGCACCCTACTCCCAAAACACAATCTGCCATTGAAAGCCCTATGAATAGCAGAGAAGTAGTAACAATACTGTTTCACCTGTTGTACATAGGGTCACTATGAGTTGGATACCACCTCAACAGCTCCTAACAACAATGATCCCAGACCTACAGAATCAAAATCGACATTTAACAAGATCCTCATGTGTTTTAGTCCATTCTGGCTGGTATAACAAAAATACCCTCAGCTGAGTAGCTTCAACATTTATTTCTTACAATTCTAGAGGCTGAGGAGTCCAAGATCAAGGCGCAAGCAGATTTGGTATCTGGTGAAGGATTGTTTCCTGGTTCATAAACAGGATCTTCTCATCATGTCTTCACATGGTAGAATGGACAAGCAAGCTCCCCAGTGCCTCTTTCACAAGGACACTACTCCCATTCATGTGGGCTTCACCTTCATGGCCAAATCATCACCCAAAAGCCCCACCTCCATCACATGAAGGATTAGGATTTCAATACAGGAATAGAGGGGCAGAAACATTCAGTCCATAATACCAGGTGACTCCTGCTCCCATTGAAATTTCAGAAGCACTGCTTTAGAGTTGATACAATGAGGGATGCCTGCAGCCATAGCCCTGTGATATCCGATCCTGTCCCATCTCGGAAGCTAAGCAGGATCAGGCCTGGTTAGTACTTGGATGGGAGACCGCCTGGGAACAGTAGGTGCTGTAGGCTTGGCAGAAGGACCCGGCAACCCACTCCCAAAAAATCAATCCACCATTGAAAACCTGATGAACAGCAGAGACACACTGACAATAGTGTTTCACCTGTTGTACAAATGGTCACTATGAGTCAGATACCGACTCAACGGCACCTAACAACAACAACAACATAATGAGGGAAAAAGCCTTCAGAGTAAGATTCCGAGAACCTGGGTCCTATACATACTGCTGCTGCTGAATTGCCATGTTGTATTGGCAAATATCTTCCCTTTTAAACTTCTGCTTTTGATTTTCTCAGTTCTTGCAGAAAAAAACAAAGGGTGGGAGATGCGACCCAGCATCTGCTCCCACAACACTCTGTCCATACTTATATCAAAGCATGTGCATGGAACATTCTAACAGCTGAATCTCCCTATCCCCCAGCAGCCTGGATGAGGAGACAGCTTTCTTCATCCAGAGAGAAATCTTATCCTGAGTCTCCTCCATGTGACAGGCACTGTGCCATATTCTAGGATGATCACCTATGTCTGCCCCACCTCGGTATTCATGTTCAGTAAATGATTTTGTACAAATGATTTAATTTCAGGTTTCCTTTAGAGACTAATTAATGCACTGGATGCACACAGTAAGGTGATTTGAAATGATTATTATGAGGATTACCTCTTTAGAGATTCCTCTTTCATCCCAATAGTCTTTGAATCTGTGGAGTGAGTCACTTATCATTGGAAGGGTTAGCAAGGATGGACCTCATCTTCTGAGAATTCTAGCCACTCACCTGATGATTTTTTACAGGGATGCTATCACAGGTTATTCTGACCCACTCCTGAAGACCTTCTCTGAGATCAAGGTTAGTAGATAATTCACCTGTCTGAAAAAGCAGGTGCTAACTTCTGTTTTATGGCTAAGCTTGGGGGTGGGGGGGGTGAAATAAAAGCAGCCGTTTCCATAACAACAGAGATGCACAATTTAAAGAACATAGTGTCTTGCTTAAATCTATTTATAAAGAATGTGTAGGAAATACAATTAAAGAAACTAACAGCAAATGAAGTACTTGTGCTCTGGCTTCACTTTCTGTCTTCTATCATTTAGCACTCAAGAAAAATTGGGTTGCAGGAGGGCCAAGGTGTCAGTGGCAGGGGAGGTCACACAGAGATGAGCCTGTGGCTTTCCTGAATCACTGCAAAGAGCCAAATCCTTCCAGGACCCCTGCATTCCTAACTCCCCAGCACCAGCTCCCAGTACCCCAGGCCAGCCCTGTGTGGACAATGCTCAAGGCTGGCCTGAGGTGTGGCCACCACCATAGAGACCTGATTTATGTGTCCTCTACAGCTCACTACACTGCAACCCCCCTTACTGTTGTTAAGTACCATCCAGTTGATGTCTGACTCATAGCGACCCTATGTACAACAGGTTGTTGTTGTTGTTGTTAGGTGCCGTCGAGTCGGTATCCGACTCACAGCAACCCTCATAGGGTTTTCAATGGCTGAGTGCTTCGGGATTGCCTTGGGAGTGGATTGCCAGGTCCTTCTCCCATTTATGTGGTGCTGGGAATTGAACTCCGGGCCTCAGAGACTGCAGCACAGCGCTCTACCCGCTGAGCTAAATCCCAGCCCATGTACAACAGGTAAGGCACTATTATTAGTGCTTCTCTGCTATTCACAGGGTTTTCAATGACTGATTGTTTTTTGGGAGTGGGCTGCCAGGACCTTCTCCCAAGCCTACAGCACCTGGTGTTCCCAGTCGGTCTCCCATCCAAGTACTAACCAGGCCAACTCTGCCTAGCTTCTGGGATCTGACAGGATCAGACACCACTGTGGTATGGCTGTAGGCAACCCCCCTTACAGATGTCCTGAAATTCCCACTGGATTCCCAAGGCTGGGAAGTATAACCCCTGCTTCATTTCCAAAACTCGTCATCGGCCTGAGGACCTCCCTGGGCCCTACACTCAACATATCCACAGCCACCTCTTCCCCCTGCCCAGCTTTCTCCATGCCAGCCCCTTCTGGCATCCAAGATGGACACCTCACACCCCACCCCAAAATCTTGCCATGTTTTCCTCTCTGCTGTTTCTAGCAGTCTTTCAATTGTCAAGACCCAAGACTAGACCAAATGTGGCAGAGCTGCTATGGAGGAAGGTCCTCTGAGGGCCACGTCCGGGCTCCTGCCCTGGGCCACATCATCCCTCTCACAAGACACTGGTCCTGGGCCCCAGAGCCTGGGAGGGTCCACCTGTCTAAGTCCACGCTGCTAGAGAAAAACCTTGACCACACATTTCCCCCTCCTCTAATCCCACTCTTCACCTGCAATTCAAATGCTTGGGTGGCCATGTGGGGATGCTGGGTCTGGGCAGCCTCCTCCTGGCCTTTAGGCCACTCTGATGCTGCAGAAGCTAGGGATGGTTCACCTCTTACTGTCCCCACTTTCCTCCTGCCCTGGGTGGTGCCTTCAGCATGCACTCAGCTGTCAGTGGTGACTGCTGACCTCTGCCCTCCCTTCTTCCCTGCTCCACAGCACCAAGGATGCTTACTCAACCTGGACTAAGGAAAAGGCCACCACTGAGCCTTCACACCCACCCCACTCCCTAATGAGGTGGAACACATAGGACCACAGGCCATCAGACAGTTTCTTAAATGGAATAAATTGTGACTCTTTGTCATATGCTGCTGTGGTTTGAATGTCACCTCCTAAAGTCATGTTGAAATTTAATTGTTGTCATAACAAAAGCAAGAGCTGGGATCTTTAAGAAGTGATGAGGACATTCAGGCACTGCCCTCATGAATGGATTCAAGGCATGGATTAGTGAGTTAGTTATGGGTCTCCTGATGAGAAGAGTAAGTTCAGCACTCCCCTCCTCCCCATACTATGTGATGCTTTCCACTGTATTAGGATATAGCAGGAGGTCACCCAACAGGTGGGGCTCCCAGGTCTTGGATTTCCCAGCTTCTTGAACCAAATAAGCTTCCATTCTTTATAAATTACCCAGTCTGTGGTTTTCTGTTATGTTGTTGTTGTTGGGTGCCATCTAGTTAGGTCCGACTCGTAGTGACTCTATGTACAAGTGAACGAAACATTCTCCAACACTGTGCCAAGCACACAATATTTTTTATTTTTAAGCCCATTGTTGCAGCCACTGTGTCCATCCATTTATGGACTGGCATGTGGGTTGACAATGATCCACTGGACCCTCTGACCCAATGACTCACTGGAAAATAAGGAGAATATTATAAATAAAGCACAGGAATAAACAATGTGTTGCTTATTTTGTTCCATGAACTCTCCTGGTCCGTTTCTCCAGTCTGCCCTTCTTCCCAGGTTAGGCTAACCTAACCCTAGAATCTTCTTTTCTTTGATGACAAAAGCCCACCCCTGAACACCTTCCTCAAACATATTCTAGCTCTTTCTTTGCTCCAACCACAGGTTCCTTTTTTCCTTCCTTAAGCCAGTTACGTCCCTTCAGGACTCACTTCTCTCCTTCCTGAGTCTTCCAGCCCCTACCTGGCTCACTTGGTTCAGACCATGCTGTTCTCTCCCAAGAGCAACTTTCTTGGACCACAGTGTCTAGAGTGACTCCTCATCCCCAGGCACATCATCTGCTATTTGTTTTGTTTCCTGCCCAGCAATCCTCTCTGTCTGCATTTATTTGTTGTTGTTTTTCTTGTTATTGTTGTTGTTGTTGTTATTTATGACTCCACTTACTTATTTCTTATATCCTCCAGTGGCATGTGAATTTGTTGAAATAGTCACCCTGCCTGTATTACTCTCTATGTTTCCCCAGGCTCCAAAACAATGCCTGCCATAGAGTAGACATTCAGTGCATATGCATGGTAGAATGAATCCTTGCGGGAATGAATGAATGCTTTGGTAATAGTGCCCAGTAGTTGGAACCCCTGGCTTCAAAGCCTGATATTATTGAATGTGGATCGTGGATGAATATTAAGTGGTTGCCTGGCCATAGGCAAGTCAGTTAACTGTTAAAGGTCTCATTTTTCTTCCTTTGTAAAATAAGACACAGTAGAGCATTTATCTCACAGGATGATTGTGAGAAATCAATGAGATAACACAGTCTAACCACAAAACATGGAGGCTGGCACAAAACCTCAACAAGTGGAAATCATAATTTTCTTTTTATTTTCCTTTATTCTTTCACACTCTTCCTATTATAGCCAATTAATGGAAGTTAAAATTCTTTTTCTATCTTCTCTATAGAAAGTCCTCTGGGGAATACTCCAGTCTAATGTAACCCTCCTCTGTTTCCATACTGAAATTCCATCTCCTCAGAAGTTACTGCAAAATAAGAATATAATGGCAATTTGATGAGCCTCTACTATGCTGAGACATTTGATATTAATCATCTCTTCCACTCTCATGGGTAAAAATGGAGGATGGAGGAGTAAGCAGTGAAAATTGTGCAGGAATACCCAATCCACCCTTCTACTTTAGAGATAGAACCCTAATTATTTGGGGGAGGGGAGCAACTGGCAGTCCATTGTGGTCATGAGAGGTAACTGGGGCTAAGTAAATAAAAACAGCAAAAGAAAAATTCAGTAGGGATACAGACTTGCATTTACTTCACACACACACACACACACACACACACACACACACGCATGCGTGTGCATAAATTTCCCGCACCCTTGAATGTGGATATGATGTCAAGGGCTTCACCAAAGCCAGCTTGAGCCACCAAGTGAACATAGGATGGTGGGGCAGAAAGGTGGAAGGAATATCACACTGGCCCCAAACTCCCCACCTCCACAGAACCCGTACGTGAGAAATGATAAATACATTTCCATCTCATTGAAGTCTGTGGCAGCTGGACTTTTCTTTATAATAAATAGCAAAATCTAACCCTTACCTTGAGAATACAAAGTGTGATCAAAAAGTACAGTGAATGTTTAAATAAAAAAATGTACCTCTCATCCAAGAGGATTTCAAGAACTGCTTCCGAAAGTGGCAAGAATGATGGGATAAGTGTTGTTAAAGTTGGAGGAGTATTTTCAGGGGAATTAACGGCAAAGAGTGTTACTGCAATATTTTTTTCTTTAAGCATTTGCCATATTTTTTGTTCACACCACATAGGCATTGGAAGCCCATATTATTAATGAAGAGTCTGAACCTCAGGAAGCGTGAATAATGTGCCTAAGATTACACAGCTGAAAAGTCACCGCCCTGGTATTTGAGTGTTGATGTACTTCATTTCAATACACAAGTCCTTCCATATTAATATGGAAGCTTTTCTCAACTCAGATCAGAGGGATTGCAGCAGGGTTTACCTCAAGCCCTCAGTCGGTAGCAAATCTTTTCTAGGATATCCCTGAAGAATGACCACCAGCCTCAGGCTTGACCACCCTATGGAACAATCAGCTCATAATCTACTTATCCATCATTTCTTTTTATCATTAAGAAGGTTCCTTTGGTGTGAGAGATGAAATTTACCTGTTCGTAACATCCACCCTATGACTGTGACTTTTTAAACCACAGCTTCTGCTGTGTGTACTCAGCCCTTCAAACCTTTGAGGACAGCCCTCACGTCACCTTTGGTCTCCTGTTCTCCAACAACAATGCATTCATAACACAGATAGAGGGAGGCAGTTCTGTACACCAACTACTGTACTGTGCACTGGGGTAAACAAGATGGCTGACTCCATAGAGCTTCCTGCCTAACAAGGCTTCCCTAAAATGACATGATCTCCTTTGGTCACATTTAAATTAGGAAATCTCTTTTGGAAGAGTGGTCCCTAGTAGTGCTTCTCACCATAGGGACATGGACTCATACAGTGAGATTCTGAGTGTAGGCTAGGGTCCTATCCTCAGAGCTATTTTCTTTCAATGTCTTAATCTTCCCTTAACCCTTACCATGTTAACCACATCTGTGTTAGTTATCTTGTGAGTCACTGTAGGAAAATACCTGACAGAACAAATTAAGGGAGGAAAGATTTATTTTTGGCTTATGGTTTCAGAGGTTCAGTCCATGTTGGTAGTGAGAGTATGGCTGAGGAGGCAGCAGGAGTACATGGTGGACCTTTTCACATCACAGCAACAGGAAGCAGAGAGCATCAAGCAGGAACCGGGGCTGGATAACCTGCAAAATGTCCACCCATAATGACCTACTTCTACCAGCTTGGTCCCATATCCCAAAGTTCCACAGCCTCCCAAAACAGTGCCACAACACAGCAAACTAGTATTCAAACATGACCTTTAGGAAATATTTTAGATTTAAACCAGAACAATCTGCCTCTGGTATCCCAAGATTCACAGCCATCTCAAAACACAAAATGCTTTTAGTCCATTTCAAGAGTCCCCAAAGTCTTAACAGTTCCAACATTTTTCAAAAGTTCAAATCCAAAGTCTCCTGTGAGACTCAAGGCAACTTTCTTAGTTGTGAACCCCTTAAAAAATAAAAGTTACATATTTCCAATATACAATGGTAGAGAGCAAACATTCCCATTCCAAAAGGAATTGGAGGATAGCAAGGAAAGATCGGACCAAAATAAGACCAATACCTATCAAGAAAAACACATCTATAGCTCCATGTCTGGCATCCAGCACATGCAGTGGCATCATCTGGGCTCTAAAAGACTTGGTCAGCTCCTCCCAGACAGCCTTGCAACTTTCAGGCCACATGGCTTCTCTTTTGGGCCAGTTCTACTCATTGCTGGCAGCTTTCCTCAGTAGACATTCCACTTTGCTAGAATCTCCAACACCCTGGGGTCTCCATTGCAACGTAGACTTGGCCTTCAAAACTCAAGAGGCATTCTCCCCTTTTGGCATTCCTTTGGGGAATTCAACCTGGTATTCATTTCCTGGCCTTCTAGGCCTTTTTCAAAAACTTTAGTGCAAGCCTCAATAACCCTGAAACTCTTACATTCTGCATACCTTCAAAATGGTCACTACCTGGATGATGTCAAGGTCGGCTGCTAACTTGAATGGTTGGGCAGCAGCTATAAAAGCCTCTGTATGCCTGGATGGGTGAACCTGGGAGAACACTTGCCTCTGTGGCCCTTTGCCAGCAGGAAACCTGAGGGGCACTTGTTTTTCAGACAGTCTTTTCAAAAGAAAGTCTTTCAAATGAGTTTTCATTTTATAGCTCAAAGCCTTTGAGGGTGGGGCCTGGCCAACTCCTGCTTTGCCTCCAGGGCATTTCTATTATTCCAGTGCAGAGTTTGAGGCTGCTTTTTAATGGCCACAGTCTTTTTGACCACAACTTTAAACTCACAGCTTTTCTAGCCAGACTGTATGTTTTTAAAAAATCTTTCTGCTCTTATTGTTGTTAATTTTTTAAATCACAAATCTGGTTGAGCACCATTGTGCATACATGCATGTAATCCAAACTCTTTGGAAGGCTGAGCCAGGAGTATCACAGATCCAAGGCTAGAGGCAGCCTATGAAAATTAGCAAGACCCTGTCACAAAATGCAAAATAAAAATAATGCCAATGATGCAGCTCACAGGGAAAGCACTTGCCTAGCATGTTCAAGGCCATAGGTTCAACCCTCAGTACTGAAAAAAAAAGTCATAAATTGGGCTAAAAACATCTAGTAGTAGCCAAGCTGCAGGCTCAGTGCCACTCTGTCTTAAAATTTCCACAAAGTTGATTAGTCCCTCACTTTAAAATTCAGCCTCTCTTAAATTTTTAGGACACGGGCAAACTGCATACAAACAGTTTGCCACAATGCAATATGAATGACTTCCATTCCAATGGCAAGTTGAATCTTCTTTCCCATGTGATAACTCATGAACAAAATCTGCGTTTCTATCAGTATTCTGGTCTTCTAAACTCCCACCAGAACTAATTATTAAGCTCTGATTATAGGTTTTTATGGCCTCTCTAGCATGAATTTCCAAACTCTTCCAAAGTCCTCTCATAAACTTTGCCAAATGTAACATGAGTTGCCTCTAAATCAATTTCCATTAGATTCCCTATTTCCATCTGCATCCCTGTGAGCACTTTCTTGACTGTCCATATTTCTATTGATTATCTGGTGTTCTGAACTCTCACCAGAACCACCCATTAAAGCTCTGCCTACAGCAGTCAAGTATTTCTCTAGCCGGAATCTCCAAAATCTCTCAAATTCCTCCCACAAACAAGTTCCAACAGCCTAAGAAACACATTGTCTGGTTTGGTGGCCACAATGACCCCACTCCTACCACCATTGTTTTGTGTGTGTATGTTAGTTAGCTTGTATGTCCCTGTGGCAAAATACCTGACAGAACATCTTCAGGTAGGAAAGATTTATTTTTGCCTCTGGTTTCAAGGGCTCAGTCCACGTTGGCAGAGAAGGCATGGCCACGGAGCACATGGCAGAGCCTCTTCACATCATGACAACAGGAAGCAGAATGCATCAAGCCAGAACTAGGGCCAGGCAACCTTCAAAAGGCCCATCCCCAGTGGCCTCCTTCCCCTAGTCAGGTCCCATATCCTCTCCAAACAGTACTCCCAACCAGGGGAACTAGTGTTCAAATATGACCTTTGGAGGGCATTTTAAATTCAAATCATAACAACATCTATGATTTCAATGGTCACCTGAATGTAAACCAATCCTGGGCCTTCCTCTCCAATTTAACTGCAGGCTCCTTACTCAGATTAAAAGGTCTAACTTCCAACTCCTCCTTGTTACACCACAAACACCCCCAATGCTATGAATCCAAAACAAATTCAGCATCTCCCTCTTTTCTCTCTCCCCCTTACTACCCAGTCTCTCCTCCTGCATTCTCTGTTCTGGTTAATATTGCAATGATCTACTCACATTTCCTTCTTTTATATTATACTCCACCTTCTGCCCAGCCCATCTTTTCTGCATCTCCCATTTCCACTCCCACCTCTCTGCCCTCATGGCCACCATTAAGTCTTTTATCATTGTTTCTCAAAACAATTCCAATAAACCCCTGGCTAATCCTCCTGCTCATGGTCCAATTGAACCCACTGACACAAGACACTTCACCACTTAAAACCCTTCCATGGAATATGCCTATTGATCAACTGTGGACATGGCAGCCTGCCATCACACACCCTCCCTAATCATGCTCCAATATACATCTCCTGCTTCAACTCTTTCCTCTCCTTGACCCAGATTCTACACAGGGACCTCCAGCTCCATAACAATTCACTGCCTTCCATCATGCCCCATGCTTTACTGACTCTTTGTCCTCCATCTCTTCTTCCTGCTGGTCGCTCCATGGTGAAATAAAGCCTTCCCTAACCATCAGCTGTCACTACTCATGGGCTCCCATAGCTCGTTTTAAGCCTTTGCTAAAACAAAACAAAACAAAAAAACTTGCCAACGTGATCATAGATTGCTTATGACTATAAGCTCATGGAGGGCAATGATCTTTTCTTACTCATCTCTGGGTGTTTATGACTTACATATATCCTGCCACCCTGCACATGATAAATAGGCAATCAGAGATGATGAACCATTAATGAACACTTCCTCTGTTTCAGGTACTACCTGGGTCACTTCATATATTGCTTACTTGATTAATAGGAGGTTCTTGAAGGCAGAAAAGTACAGCCTAAAAAAATGCTTAATGTATAACATTTATTGTGCACTTACTGTATAATTGCCGCCAAAGAGAAAAAAATTCTCTTGAGTCAAGTTAAACAGCAAAGAAGGCTTTATTCAAGACCATAGCAATAGGAGAGAAAGGTAAGGCTCAGTCTGAGCTCAGCTGCACTATAAAACAGAACAAGATAATTTTTAAGAGCTGAGGAGAGGAGAGGATTTTAGGCCACCTGTGCTTGTTATTTGGCCTTACCCATAGGAAAAGTAAGGCTTCTCACATCTTGCTACAAGACAGAGAAAGATGCCCACTGGAAATTAGGTCCTTATCTCCCACAAAGACTGGGACATGGGGAATTATCTTCCATAATGATTACACTGGAAAGAGAGAGCTCCCAAGTCTTTGGGAAAGACATTCTTGAGTTGTAAACTAGCAAGAGGCTTCAGAAAAAAAGGTTCACACCTCAAAGAGGGCAGAGAAAGACTTTTTCAATTACCATTTTTTTCAAAAGTAAATGCTCTAGAAAAAGGAAGGTGAGATCTAGAGTCAGGAAGAAATTTGTCTAAACTCTTTAGTGAGGCTAAGGGGAAAGTTAAAGCCCTCTTTGTCACTGGCATTGTGCTAAGCACTTTGCATATATCATCTCATTTAATAATCCTTCTTACAGACAGCTCTCTGAAGAAGACATTAACACCATCTTCAATTTCATAAGGAGATGGCAGACCTGAGCACCACAGATCAACCACTAGGCTGCACCAGCTCATTCAGAACACAACTTCAGTGTTCTCTGAGTCTAGCATATAGTAAGAATCTGGCAAGTGGGTTTGTTGAATGAATAAGTGATTTTTGCTTTATAACGTTCTACTGTGTCATTGGCCAAATGATTACACTAAGTGAGAGAAGAAAGTAGATTCCATAAGAGTCTATGAGATCCCAGTTAGTAACTTGTGGGTCTATCCTGGAAAACTAAGTACCATAGACCAAGGTCAGGCACCTGTAGCTGAGCAAAAATCTCAATAGATAGCAAGACATGAAAAGAGAAGTACTAAAAGTGGGTACAAAATGCTGAAGGGAATTGCAAAAGATATGAGGCACTACAAAACGTTTTCTACTTTAGGTAGCCATCTTGCCACTGAGCAGCTATTATTTAAGTGCTAGATACACAAGATGCAATACAGTGGTTAGGAATAAGAACCCCAATGTCTGACTACCTAGTGTTTACAAGGTTAATGTTTAAGTCAGCTAGGGCTGCCATAACATAGTCCCACAGACTAAGCGACTTAGACAATAGAAATTTATTTTCTTATAATTCTGGAGGCAAGAAATCTGAGATGGAGGTGTCAGCAAAATTGGTTTGTTCTAAGGCCTCTCTCCTGGCCTACCTCAATTACATCCTTTTACCTTAATTATCTCTTTAAAAGCCTTTACTCCAAATATAGTTACATATCAAGATACTGAAGGTTCAGGATTCAACTTATGAATTTTGAGGCAGGGACACAATGCAGCCCATAGCATTTAGTGAGGTTAATAGATGTAATAAATGTTAAATACTTTTGAATGGTACCTGGTACTCAGTTTGCTCTGTGTGTCTTACCATAATCATTATCAGTAATTATAATTAAATTTTCCCTGTAGCTTTGTTGACTCACAATGTTCAAAATATATGAACTATCAATTAATTCAAGAAGTATGTATTGATCACCTATTGGGTGTTAGCCACTGTTCTAGATGCAGAGATGAAGCTATGAAAAAGATGGATAAGAGACCTGTCCTTACCATGTTTCACTAATATCCTTATTATAGCATTTTATTATCTGCCAATTATACAACCTTACTTTTTGAAAGCAAAGCTATGAGTTAAGAAATACAAATCCATGCTAGCTACAAGTGACTTATTTTCCTAAATGTCCTGGGATTTAAGTTAAATTTATATTTTTATTCTGTCAAGGGTCCACTTTGTTAAAAACTGGGACAGATCATGCTCTTGTCTGTCCTCCTGTCCCTCTACCACTTCCAGTCTTTTGTCTGGGATCACAAACTTTGGCTCTAAGACTATCTGACATTCCTTCTACCACCCTGGGATGCAGTCTTGTCAGACTGCAGATTGTCAACTCATTCAGAGGAACTCTTGGCACACTCTTGACCCCTCTCCTCATCAAATCACTTGTGATCTCACCTGTATGGGGCTACAATTCTACCCTCCTGCTGCTTGATCACCCTTACATGTTCATATCCTGAATTAGGCAGATGTCCATTCAGTTAGAAGCTAAGGAACCCAAATTTAAAACCCAAACTAGCAAAAAAAAAAAAAAAATTCTGTTGACTAATGTAAACAAATGTCCAAGGTGCCAGGGGAAGTGTTAGATATCTATCTCCACCTCTTGGCTCTGATTTCTGCTCTACTGGCTTCAGTATCATTGGGGTTCACTTGTGATAGTGGCAAAATGGTCCCCAGTAGGCCCCGTCTTGATCCTATGAGCTTGCAGCTCCAGCAGAAAGATATTTTCTTTTCTCCAATGTTCCAGAAAAACCCCAGTGCTGATTCTCATTAACCTACCCTGGATCATAAATCTGATCTCAGACTATTTATATGATTCTGGTGGATCAGATGTGCATATGAGCTGAGGTCATCTGCAGACCTCACGGCAGGAAGAGAGGAGAATGGGCAGTTCCACAAAGGCAAATCAAGATGTTGTCACCAAGGAAAGGAGGAATCAATGTAAAATTAAGGGAGCAAAAATTAGGTGTCCCTATAAATCTTATTTCCCAAGTTGGTGTCAGCGGAGCCCACTGGAAATTGAATGGTTCTACAGCTTATTTCTAATATTTTAATATGCCACCATTTTTCTCTAGTAGTGGGCTTCTCTTTTTCTTTTTCCTTCTTTTAATAGTACTGACATTATCATTTTTGTTCAGGACATATAAGGAACTCCTAAGCACTATGGACTTTTCTTACACATTGATCCTGTACTTTCCAATGTGACCAGTCTTTTAAAAGCTTGAGCTCATCAGCTATCTTCCAATGGCTTTCTCCAGATATCTGTATATTTTCCCATTGTATTTCTTCAATTTTTAAAAGAATTTATATATACTTTCAACAATTATTAATCAAGCACTACTCATTAGGTAATATTGAGCAAGATACTATTCTAGATCCTGACACCGCAACAATTAATAGGAGAGGAACCATTCCTGCACTCCTGTGGTCTATATTTCCCCAGGGTGGACATGATATAGGCATAACATATTTTTTTAAATGCTGCTTTGACCCAGTATTGAGGCTTTGGGTAGTTTGTTTTCTCTAGCAGTTGATGCAGTCAACACCCCGACCACCTCCCTTATTGGGCCCAAACTCTGAGGTACTGCAAATATGCTTTCATCACCCCATGACTATGTACCAGACAACCAAGGGCAAACTCTATGCCCCAGAACCCACTCAAGTTATTTAAATTAGCTGACTCTAGCCCACTTACCCTGCCTCACCTCCTCCTTCCCAGAGAAACTCTGGTGGAGGCTCCTACTCAGCTTCCTCCCTCTCTCTGCTTTGTGATCACTCCCCATGACCCTGCATGGTCCTATTTTTCCCTGGGGAATTGCAAGTGATGAAACTGGATGCCTCCTTCCAAGTTCTCTCTTCTGATCTGAGTATGGCCTCACCACACCTCACCCAGCCTGGTATGAGGAATATAGTAAAGCAGCTGAGTCCTCAATGCTTGCTGTCCAGATATCATTACTTCAAATTCCTACTGTCATGGCCTAGAGAAGCACTAAAATACCATGAAATCCCTGCTAACTCCTCATGGTTTAAATTCCTGTGTCCTCACGTGGTATCTCTGTTCCAAACCCAAATC
This sequence comes from Pedetes capensis, assembly GCA_007922755.1. Classification (NCBI taxonomy): domain Eukaryota; kingdom Metazoa; phylum Chordata; class Mammalia; order Rodentia; family Pedetidae; genus Pedetes; species Pedetes capensis. The sequence continues at coordinate 28,851 of VMDO01010153.1, forward strand.
TCTTTGGTAAGAAAGATCACCTTCTTTGCCTATTTCTGAAAGAAATCCACTTATAACTATCTTTTGTAAAATTGTGTTGAAGACTTAGTGAGCTACTAGGATGATATGGGCAGGTTGTCCAGGGAAAAGTTTGTGGGTTTGGAGGAGAGGTAGAATTGTACATTAGAAGCTCTGACATTTCTGGTCCAGGTAGAGTAAGACAGGGCAGGAAGGAAGATTGAGGGGGAGCCTCCAGAAAGGTGAGAAAAAGCACAGGAAAGTCTGTGCCCCTGCTTGTCAATGGTGCTGACAACTCTTGCAAGATAAAGCAACATAAATGTTGAAAGAGATTGTTGGATGTAGCACTGTGCAGATCTTTGGAGACCTTCTCATGAGATATTTTGGTAGAGTGGTAAAGACAGATAAGAGTGAGATGAGGACTATGTGGGAGGTGAGAAAACAAATGTATAGCTCTCCTTTGAGGAGTGTGATGGGATGGAAGAAAAATGTGGTGGGAGATGCTACAGCTGCCCCAAATTACAGCCTTCAGCTCAGCAGCATAGCTAAGCAGTGCAGAGACAAAGATGCCCAGTGGCTATGGGAGTGGATAGACGGGTAAGAGGGAAGGAAGGCCCTATGGGCCACACCTGTTACCAAGGGACCAGGAATGGCCCTAGGCTCCAGGGAGAGGACACAGAGTTAGTTGCCAAGGGAACTAGCAAAGCATCAGAAGTCTAGGTATGGAGCAGAGAAACCACAGACCCAAAGAAAGACTGCAAACTCCTGCACCAAAAACACCCCATGCAAAACAGATGGCACCAAAATCAAAACTAAAAACCCAGCGCACAATGATGGGGGTGTACTCGATGGGATACTGCAACCAACTGAAAGACTGCCCAGTGGTCAAAGCTGGAACAATTTGAGCAACCCTTAATGAAATAATATTGAATTATAAACCAAAGTATAAAACAAATATTGAATTAAAAGCCAAAGTGTAAAGTAAATATTAATGAGACCATAGTAATATAAATAAATGATTAAATGAACAAATGGAGGAAGGGAAGTGTACTGTGCAGAAAAATTAGAAATAATATGCATAAGTATTCCACCCTTGAGGTGAAGTATAACTTCCCACTTCGTAAGTATGGGCTGAGCAGTGATTTCTTTCTGTAAAGTACATTGTGGAAAGGGGAAATAATATTACAGTGGAGAAATCCGACAAGCACTACCTCTACCCAGGTCATCAACAGTGACAGATCACATTGATAGTGTGTTTTTTGATGCAATGTGATAAAAATGGCATTTTACTTCTATTACTTTCCCGCACACCCATAACCAAAGACTCATCATAAGAAAAATATCAGACAAATCCCAACTGAGTATCATTCTACAAAATAACTGCCCAGTACTCCTCCAGACTGTTTAACGTCATCAAAAACAAGAGAAGTTGGAGATAATGTCACAACCATAAAGTGCCTGAGGAGATGTGATGACTAAATGTAATATGACATCCTGGACAGGATCCTGAAACAGAAACAGGAAATGAGGGGAAAGCTTAGGGAATTTAAATAAAGCATGGGCTTTAGTTAGTAATAATGTACCACTATTGGTTCATTAAATGTGACAAATGTACCATGTAAGATATTAATAATAGAAGAAACTGTGCAGAATATGGGAACTCTGTGTACAATCCCCATAATAATTGTATAGATCAAACATTGTTCTAAAATTAAACATTTATTATAAGCACAAAACATAGGGCATCAGATGAGGAGTGTTTCAGCTGTCTACACATCCACGGAGCTGCTCTGACCACCATTCTGTGACAATTACCAGTGAAGAGCCCAAGAATTTCAGATGAATTCAAAGACCACTCTGCCTTCTCACTTAAGACACCCTTTCCCTTTCACTTGGGTTCTAACTTGTAGAGAAACAGGAGAAGAGCAGCACTCTGAAAATTAATTGATCAATTCTAAAAGCTAAAAAACAAGTTTAAAACACTGGACATTGAGCACTGGATTGGGTCACCCAATGGGCTAGTGAGCCACATGGACAGTCAGAACAGTATTGGAGAAATACCCAAGTTCCCCTTAGGTTGTCCAACTAAATGCAACATGAATAAACACTCAGCTCGTATATCCATGGGGCCATGTGGTCTAGAGTTCTTAAGAACATGTGTGCAGCAGGCACCTTCCCCCATGGGCTCCTTACGACTCCCAGGTGAGAAATAAAGTTGCTTCATCCTGGGGGTGCTACCACAACACCAAGAGACAAATGGTGAGCAGAGGTCATGAGCAAACAAGTCTGCAGACAGAGAAGAGGCATGGGAGGAAAATTTCCCTTCCCATGCATGGTGTTCTACCTGTTCAATGTTACTTTTCCATATAAGTGGATAGTAAAGGCTGCCTAGTGAAAACTGTGGTTCAGCCATAAGAAGTAAAGAAATTCTTAATTACGCTGAAACATCCCTTGGAGGGGGGTGTATCTCAACTGGAGAGTATAAACCAATCCCAACTGATGCTGGATTACTTTCCCCAGAGCAGAAGAAATGGCATTTCTAGTGTTCTCTATAATGTCATTGGAAATGAGGCCATTTTTTTTTCCTCCTTATGCTTCCATGTTCAGGTGGAAAATGAATCCATCCATTGTTCTCTGCTTTAGGAGAAGGGGCACAAGGAAGTGGTGATGCTATAGGAATCATTATGCAGCTAATTTTAGGAAAAGGTTTAACAGATTCAAACTAACCAATGCTGTGCAGTATAATTAAAACTTGAATAAGGAAGCATACAATAGAAGATCATGGTAGCAGGGCCTGGAAGAAAAGAACCAAGGATTAAAAACACAGCCAGTAACAGGAAACCCACTTCCTGTTCATTGTCAAGGAAGTTGGCATGCACCCTGCCTTAAGTTCCAAGTTCAGAGGGAGAGTAGAACAGGGAGGGCTGGGGTGTCTCACAAACTCAACCCAGAGCCACATGGTTGCCACCCTTCCCCCATCACCGCCAGTAGATGTGAGGCAGGATCCATGAATTTGCATTTCTAACAAGCTTCCATGTTATGCTCACTGCTGGACCATGGACCATATTTTGGGCAGTATCGCTCTGCTAAAGAAAAACAAATTAATTTTCATTTCCAGATCTCCTTCCCCAAACATTCTGATTTACTTGGTCTGAGTTGGGGTCCAGATATCACAGTACTTTGTAAGAAATACCCAGTAATTCTAGCATATAATCAGGGTTCAGGAAGAATGCAGAGGAAACATGAGTGCACACTCACCTACGCACACACATACTGACACAGGTAGGAGGTACAGGACTCTGACAAAGTCTGACCAGACAAGTGTCAGAAGAGCCATCCATGGAAAAACTGAGCATCTCTACACCCAATCTCCAGAATGACAAAGGCCACAGGGGGTTGGAATGTGTTGATAAGAGGTGGTCACACACTATGGTAGTTCTAGGTTTCAATTCTTGAAGGGACACCAGGAGCTTTCTGGTATAGTAAAGGTGCAGGAAGAATGTATATGGAAGAATCTAGAAGTACATGGGCCCTGCAAAAGGCAAGACCTGGGTCTAGTATAGAATAGGGAGAAGAAGTTGTTTTTGTTGTTGTTGTTAGGTGCCATCGAGTCAGTATCTGGCTCATAGCAACCCTATGTACAACAGGCGAAACATTATTGTCAGGGCTTCTCTTCTATTCATAGGGTTTTCAATGGCAGATTGTGTTTTGGGAGTGGGTTGCCAGGTCCTTTTCCCAGGGAGAAGTAGTAGTTATCCCCAAATAAAGGTGGCAAACAGTCCCCAGGTGTCAAGGTTCACATGCTAAGCACACTTAGTGAATGTGCCAGCCACAACTTTCAGGCCTACAATACATGTCTCATCCGTGTGCCTGAGCCATCCCCTTGATTTGGTGTGGGGTAACAGGGATGCCTATACAGATCTTGATATTCTTGGGAAAGGGGAAATGCAAGATTCTGCAGGAAAGGAAATACAGGGAGACAATAGCCTTTCATCCACCCCACACATTTCCCAAGTAGCTCTGTGTGCAGGATGAAGCAGTCAGCAGAGCCTGCATATTCATTCGTGTGTCTCTTTTCCTCATCTCAGGATATGTGAGCTTCCTCCCTGTCTGTCAGAAGCATCTACATAGCCTGAAGATGTTATAGATCTTAGACAAAGAATGAAAAGAACAAACAGCTGCCACAAAGATTCTCCTCGCCTGCCCAGAGGATAGTCACTCTTACAGACTCTACTCTTAGGATCTGCTTTCCTGAATTCAGAGATGTGCTTTGACTTAGACTGGGGGAATTTTTTTTAAAGGGATCAAACAAGAATTAATCACATTAGCTAAAACATCAGGATCTTCCTGAACATATATATAGTTATTTTCCTTCTCCTACCCTGGCTAGGAAGTTGGTTGGCTAGCAAGTCCTAACAAAACTACTCTCATGGTAAATGGAGTATAAATTGACACATGTTTGTCATCTGTTCTGGTAAGAATCATTTAAAAAGTGAGCAACCCCTTCATTTATAATGCATTTCTTCTAAAAGTAATTGTTCATCACCTACTTCCATTAAGTCATTGACTGATCACTGACTGTATACTGTCAATACTGGGGATGGAGAAAAAGGATGGGCCTCCTCCACCTCCAAGTGGCTCACAAGTTTATAAGAAAGAAAGACAAATAGATGGTCCCTAGCGGTACTGTCTGAAATATGCTGTGATAACAGGCATTTGCAGAGAGGGAGCTCAGCCCACATTCAGGGAATTTGGAAAGACTTTCTGGAGAAATTGAAATCTGAGCCAAGTTTTGAAGGATAAGAAAGAGTTAGTCTCTGCTATGGACCGAATTGGGCTGAGGTTTAGCTGAGTTGGTAGAGTGCTACTCTGTGCTCCCTGAGACCCTGGGTTTGATCCCTAGCACCACAAAAATGGGAGAAAGACCTGCCAACCCATTACCGGAACAAATTAGCCATTAAAAATTCGACGAATAGCAGAGAAGAACAGACATAGTGCTGGGCTGTTGGGGAATGTTTTATGCTGTTGTACGTAGAGTCGATATGAGTCTGACCTAACTCAACAACACCTAACAACAACAATGACATGGACTGAGTTGTATGCCCCAAAAACTCATATTGAATCCCTAACTCCCAAAATCATGGTATTTGGAGATGGGTCTTTGGGAGGTAATTAGAGCCAGATGAAGAATGAGGGCAGGGGCCTTGTGATAGATTTAATGGTTTTGTATGAAGAGGAAGAGAGAGAGGTCAATCTGTCTCCCACGGGAGAACACAAGAAGATGAGTAGGAATCTTCAAGCCAGGAAGAAGGCTCTCACAAGGAATTAGACCTCTTGGCATCTTGATTTTAGACTTGCCAGTCTCTAGAACTATGAGAAATAATGTGTGTTATGCAAGCCACCCCATCTATGGCATCTGGTAACAGCAGCCCATGCAGACTAACACAGTCCAGTAACAAAGGGAGGGAAAAGGCATTCCTCAGAGCAGGAGCAGTGGCAGAGCCCCTGAGGAAGGAGAACAGAGCACTGTCAGGATCTGGGAGCAGCAGGCACTGCTGGATGGCTGAGTTACAGGGTTCCTGTGCTCCTGCTCTTACAAGGGAGGAAACAAAGACAATGACATGTGGGAAGAAGCTCCAGACAACAAGTATCCATGGGCTACATCACACAGTAAGGAGTCTAAGTGATATGTGCATCCAGGTAGTGCCAAGAGCCAGGGCAAGGGGACAGGGCATGTTTCTTGCAGAGGGTGTAGCAGCAGAGAGGTACCCTGGCCCAAGGCCCAGAAGAGAATCCATTTTTCCTTCAATTGTAAACTGAGTGTGGCTTGACTCTTTCTTCTGCAAAGTTTGCTTTCCACCGGAAGCTGTTTAGGGACGGGTATTTGAGGCATGTTGGAGAGGCCATGGCTTTGGTAAATGTGCATCAAGTTTGTTCACATTGGATGGATTAAAGCACGTTTGGCAAAAGGACTTTCAAAAGCCTTTGCCAGGTTGGTTACATAGATGCTGCATGGCTGGTCAACTGACTTAAGGTGGGCTGTGCATCTATGTTGTTGTTGTTGTTAGGTGCTGTCGAGTCGGTATCCGACTCGTAGTGACCCTCTGTACAACAGGGGAAACACTATTGTCAGTACTTCTCTGCTGTTCATAGGGTTTTCAATGGCAGATTGATTTTTGGGAGGGGGTTGCCAGGTCCTTCTCCCAAGCCTACAGCTTCTGGTGTTCCCAGGCGGTCTCCCATCCAGGTACTAACCAGGCCCGAACCTGCTTAGCTTCCGAGATCTGCTGGGATCGATGCCACAGGGCTACAGCTGTAGGCCGTGCATCTATAGCAACCTTTTATGGCAGTGACCTAGCAAAAAAGTAAAATTAGGCTTCAATGTGGAGGCACAACCTGCAAAAGAGAGACAACATCTCTATTAAACCACTTGGCACCACCATCCCCAGACACTTGGGGCCAGAAAGATGGTCTATTTGAAGGGTGGTGTTTAAAAAAAACTCATTCCAAGCACATACAGAAATAGTCTTATCTAACAATTAAGAAACATTTTCAGATACTTCACTGTGGTGGGGTATTTCAGAAACACTCATGTCTTCAAATGCCAAATTCTTCAAACTGGTTATTGCAGAAGTATTAAAAAGGAACAGTCTATTTGTAAAAGGCCTACAGCTGTAGCCCTGTGGCATCCGATCCCGTCAGATCTCAGAAGCCAAGCAGGGTCTGGCCTAGTTAGTACCTGGATGGGAGACCGCCTGGGAACACCAGAAGCTGTAGGCTTGGGAGAAGGACTTGGCAACCCCCTCCCAAAAATCAATCTGCCATTGAAAACCCTATGAATGGCAGAGAAGCACTGACAATAGTGTTTCTCCTGTTGTACAGAGGGTCGCTATGAGTCGGATACCAACTCAACGGCACCTAACAACAACAACATTTGTAAAAAAAAAAGAAAAGAAAAGAAATTTTTTATTGTTTCAGATTGCACTATGCAGCAGCAGTTTAGTATGAGAGATTTTTGATTCTTTTTCAACCTCTTGAAGATATTCAGGAATGCCCTGGGACCCTTGAGGACCTTAATGGCTGGCTCTGTCCTCACTTTTCTCTCTTTTTCTGTTAACACTGTTCAGGTGACCTGCTACATTCAAATACTGTAAAGTGTCAACAATTAACCAGTTAGTGGCATTGAAAGCCTTTGTTTCTGTGTTGTTCCTTCTGACTAGAAAGACTTTTTCCGCTGTTTGCCTGGTGATCCTCTTCCCATGCCCTTTGAAATAAACAGAAACTGGGTGGCTTCCTCCATGCCCCCATGGGAGAGGTTCTTCATTTTCCTTCTTCTGCAGTAGCGCCTTTGAGAGTCTGGTCTCCACTCACAGCCCTTTGGGCGGAATGCATAAACTTCAATTGTTCTCTTCCCTGTCTTGTAAAGATGGAGAATCAGAAACAGTTTCAGAACCTGATTGTTTGTTCCCCTCCAGCCACACCCCCCAGCTCTGTCCCACACTTATCCCAAACTTCTCACATTCAAGATGAGGTGGGTATGTTTCTTATCAGGTAAGCATCTGGTCTCTGCATGGACTCACAGGTAAATGGATGTACACCCAATAACACCTGACAGCAAGTGCTTCTTGCAAAGAGCTTTCCGAGGTACTGGGACTTCCCATGTCTTAATAAAGTGGATGTTGTTGTTGTTGTTGTTGTTGTTAGGTGCCGTCCAGTCATGTCCGACTCATAATGACCCTTACAGAGTTTTCAATGGCTGATTGTTTTTTGGGGGAGGATTGCCTCGGGAGTGGACTGCCACGTCCTTCTCCCGTTTTTGTGGTGCTGGGAGTCGAACGTGGGACCTCAGAGACTGCAGAGTGGAGCTCTACCAACTGAGCTAAATCCCAGCCCAATAAAGTGGATAGGCAGGGCAAACCAAGGATCAGCCTCATATTTAAGCCTCATATGCCAAGAGCAAGGACTGAACTCGAGGCCTTCTGATGAGCACTTAATATAGTCTGGCACTAAGGACTGTGGGAGCCTAGAGAACAGAGTTGCTGATCTTGCCTGGGGGATAAAGGAAGTGCCCTATGTGACCATTAGGTCTACACAATGTATACAAACTGGCAATAAGGCTTATTTATAATGTTTAGAAGGCTTATTTATAATGTTTAGAAGTATATGTATGAACATTTAAATTTTAAACAAGTGTCCATTTAAAGATAGTAAGTAGCCCAGGTGGAATACAGATTAGACAAAAATTAGAACAGTTCAAGTTTATTACATACCATTCTATTTGCTTAATTGATGAATACCATTCTGCATCTACTATGAGAGGTCATTAATCTAAATGTTTTTGAAATATTAATTCATTTGCTCTTCATTACATACTATTTTTAGGCCAGGACAGAAACAACTAAGATGAAGAAATATTAAACAACTTACTGAAAGTCATAAAACTAGTAAGTGGGAGAATTTGAACCCAAGCAGTGTGGGGCTAGAATCTATGTACTTAGACACTGGCTATGCTGTGTTCTAAATCCCTATGAATAGCAAAGAAGCACTGACATAGGGCCCGGCATGGCACAGTGTCAGGGAGTGTTTTGTTCTGTTGTAAACAGGGTTACTATGAGTTGGACCTGACTCAACGACGCCTAACACCCAAGAACAACAACAGGTAGGTATGTGGGGAAAACCGTAAACTCAAGGGAGTTAGGGCACATATATCTTCTTTTTCCTTCACTGTATAGTCAAGCCCTCAGCTAAGAGCATGGCACATAATAAGAGCTAAGTATAAAATGCTTTTGAATAAATGGATGATAGACAATAAGATAACATTTCTTTCGTTGCATTGATCAAACTATTGAACATAACTGTTTACATATTTGTCTTCCCTTCAGACCTTGAGATACTTAAAGACAAGAACTGGACCTTATTCCTCTCAGAATCTTCTCATGTCCAGCCCATTCCTATCTCATGGTGTTTGCTCGCTAAATTCACTTATTCAAAAGTGCCCATAGGACTTAAAACTGGACTTAAAAGTGCCTTATAGGACTTAAAACTGGGTATAAGATAATAGAAGCTACCAGGCATGGTGGCACACGCCTGTAATCCCAGTGGCTTGGGAGGCAGAGGTAGGAGGATCGCAAGTTCTAGACCAGAGGCAGTCTGGGTAATTTAGGGAGACCTTGTCTGAAAAAGTCAAAAAAAAAATGGGCTGGGTGTGCAGCTCAGTGGTCCAGCACTTGCAAAGCATGCAGGCATGAGGCCCTGGGTTCAACCCCCAGTACCACAAAAAAAAAAAAAAAGAAAGAAAAGAGGGGCTGGTCCACAAATGATGTTAATAATAATGAGGCAATAACAAATAGGGAAAGAATTTTTTCATCAAAAATGATTTGCTCTATACTGAATATAGTCATACATCTGACAACAAGGGTCTCTCCTTGTGAGGAAGTGAGATTTTTTCAAAATAGAGAGGTTGACTGAACACCGATATTACATGTGTTGCAAAGGAATACAATAAGTTTATTCCTTTGTACTGACTTAGAATACATTGGGGTTCCTCTTTTATATTGATTTTGCATAAATATGCTTCAAAGATATTCTATTTTAGAAACTCTAACTTATACCAGGTTTTTCAAGGACAGGACAGTGATATAAAGTAAGAATAGCCACACATCAATCAACTTATATTTTGACATACAGCAATGTGCATAAGAAAGGGCCAAGAACATTCACATCAGATAGTTCATAATTCATCTGGCAAAGTTATGTGATGGCTACCCTTTCAATTATAAGTAGTGACATTATCCAATATACTATAGTACAGATAGTGGAGAAAACAATGAACTTTTAGACCCCATAGGTGCAAGTTCTAGTCTGCCACTTCTAGTTTTGTGCCCTTGAACACATGACTCCATCGTTCTTTTCTCATTTGAAAAAAAAAATAATAATACCAATCCACACAGGACATTGTGAAATACTGGAGGTCAAGTGCCAGACACATACAGCTCTGAAATAAAAATAAAAGTTATTTTCCCCTTTATTTCTTTCCTATGACTTTCTGCACTCATAAAAATGATTCAGCACCATATTACTAGTAGGAAACATCAAAGGTGGAAAGATAAGCCTTGCCAATGTCTTGACCCCTTGAGTCAATCAGACAAGGAGCTTTGCTGTCCAGGAGACAGCTAAATGGAAAAGACAATTGAAGAAGAAGAATAACAGGGACTCCCTCCCCTTCTTGTGGCATTTTAGTGTGTTCTTTGAACAATCAACAAGGGAATTCCCATGACACTGTTTCCTGGTTGATGAATTTTCCAGCAAAGTCTGCGTAAAATATGCATATATAGACATACTCAGTGGTGTGGTATCATTTTCAAAAATACATCCTAGAACCAGACTGCTTAAACTTAAGCCAAGATCTCAACATGTATTAGTTGCATGTCCTTAGGAAATGTATCAAACTTTTTATGACTAAATTTTGTCACTTGAAAAAGAATGATAATACCTACCTTGCAGAGTTGTTTAGAGAGCGAAAGGAAATAACACATACAGCCTATGTAGAAAATAGTGTCGAATATAGAATAAGTACCCCATAAATCCAATAAATTATTACACATCCACAAGTACTGATAGGGTCATCTTGGTGGCGAGAGGATGATTGATTTATCACCAGTGCTTTATATTATTCTGTATTTTCTGAATTTATTGCAACATTAGTATATTAATTTATGTTCTCACCGACATAAAAAGCTTAATGCTGTTTCAATATATTAATGGGTTTTTGTTGCCTTTTCAGTGGGAAAGCTTCAACTCAAAGGAGTGGAGGAGAGTCAGTAACTCATATTGAGCCAATGGGTGGGATCCAGGATGAAACAGCAGCTGAACACTTGGCAATGAAGTCTAGAGCAACCTAGGGAAAATGTAGCTATAAGAGTCATTTAGTATCCAGTGTCCTGAAACCACAGGCTATGGGAATGAGAATTGGTACAGCAGGAGTCCAAACTCAAATACCCTCAGGGATTCCTTTCGGTTACATGAGTAAATGAAGCTGATGGGGTGTAACCAATAGGAGATGTGGGAATCCTGGGCAACTGGACATGACATGGAGCACCTTTAGAGGGCAACCCCCACCACTTCTTTCTGGATATGACTGTGGAGTGTTTCCAGACCTTGTCATTTTACATGAGAACTCAGAAATCTAGAATTTTACATAAGCTCTCCCACATTTTTAACTGTTGGAAGGTAATTGGAATTTTTTAAAATATTCGAACCTAGGTACACATGTCACGGACCCATCAAGTTATAACCAGTGCATGAAAGGCTCCTCTCTATCCTTTACCCATCTGAAGAGGGAGCATGGAAAGTTCATAAAAATCCAAGAGAGTCAAGGGAGAGGGCCAGTGGATGGCCAAATAGACGGAGCTTCTTTTGCATGAAGCAAAAGAAGAGCAGAAACAGTCTGGAGAGATAGAGGGCAGTAGGAACAGGCAATTTGCCTCAGAAAATGTTATTTGGTCACTCATTTGTTTTATAAATACTTATTGCATGAGCACACTGTGTAAAGCAAGGACTAGACATAAAGAGTTTCAAGGATAACTCAGACTCAGCCGCACGGAGATCACATTTGCTCCTTGTCATAATCTACTCAGGCTGCTATAGCAAAATGTCACAGGCAGGGTGATTTATACAACAGACATTTGTTATGAGGTTGGGAAGTCCAAGCTCAAGATGCCACCAGATTCTGTGCCTGGTTTGGGTCCTCTTCCTGCCCAGCATTTGGCTATCTTCTTGCTTTATCCTCACATGATGGGGAGAGAGTGAGCTTAGGTCTCTTTCTCTACTTATAAAGACGGCAATTAGGGATACGATATATGGATTTGGCAGGATGAGGGCTGAGGTACAAATGTTCAGTCCATAACACAGCTCATCATCTTGGACCAAAAGGAAAAAGGGAGCTGGCTTAAAAGCCCAGGCATTGTAAATGGGCTGCTCAAAGATGCAAGCCAGGAGACAATTTCATGCCAAGCAGGGTGGAGGAGTAAATTTGTATATAGGCCTTTGGTTGGCTGCCAAGAACAAAGACCCTGTATACAAATGTCAGGGTCAGAGCATTCAAATGGTAGCCCCATGCCTTACTTATAGCCTATTTTCATCTGGCAGCTGTCAGGGAGATGCCAGCTCTCCTCTCCTTGCCACTTCCAGGAACCATACACTTTGACAGTATATTTATGGTTCTCCCTTCTCAGCCTAAGACCCTCCCTCAGCCTAAGAAAGTTTAGCTAAGGAGAGTAGATGGCTAGGGACAGAACATAGGGAGATTGGGTGTCTAGGAGTGAGAGGATGGTGGAGATGAGAGAGAACTGGTTTCCACATCCTCTGTCTATCTTTCCCCCCACTAATGTCTCCCACCACACTCTCTCTAAATAGACACCAATGCCAGCTATAAGATTGAAGTTAGCTCAATAAACTTGGACAGCTGAACCAATTAAAAGGGAGCCAGGTATATCCAATAGGAAGGGAGCACCCCCTCCCATTTCAGAGTCATCATGCTCATAGTAGAATGTAGGAGGTTGTCACCAAGGTCCTAAAAGACAATTTCTTCCAAGAAGAACCCTACCTTTTCCTCTAAAAGCCCCCTCCAAGTAATTTTCTACACTTTTCTCCTTTAGACCATATTTGTCTGACATGGCTGATGTTGAACAGTGGTTAATTCATTAAAGCAAGGAGAATACTGCTAAGGTCCCACATCAAATTCAAAGACTCATGAACTTTCAGAACTGGAAGAAAACTGAGGGCTCAATTCCTAGGAAAAACAGTTGGTGGACCTCAGCCCCACTGGGGTTAATAACCACCCACTTCAACTGCTGACTCATCCTATGCTTCAATCCATTCTGCTAAGTCATTCATTCATTCAGCAAGAATTTCTTGAGTACCTCCTGTGTGCCAGACACTGAAAACAGAGCAGTGAACAAAGACAGAAAAAGAAATTTATCCTCAATGTCCAAGTGGTTGTCCTACCTTAGTCTGAACAAGCAAATGAGCTCACATAACCTTTGGAGACAGAAGATACCTTCCTGGATAGGTCAGCCTCCTAGAAGGCTCTTTCCTCCACTGAACCTAAATACCACTCTCAGCCTTTCACTCATTCCCTTCACTGAATCTCCTGACACTTTGATCTTGGACATCAAAGCTTCCAGAACAGTGAAAAATAAATTCCTATTCTTTGCATTGCTTATAATTCTCAGCTTACCGTATTTTGTTATAGCAACACCAGCATACTAAAATAACTGAGAAACTCCACCTAGCACACAATCTGGCCCATGGTGAGGGTGCCATAATGGTAACCACAGCAGACATGGACTGAGCATCTGTAATGTGCTAAACAGTGTGGCATGGGTCCCATTCATGAGGGTGACTAATGACTTAATCACAACCCAAAGGCCCCACCTCTTCATAGGATTGCATTAGGTTTCAACTTACACATGGGGGGTGGGGAGCATCAGTACTCAGACAATAACATACAGCTCCTATTATTCGGGCATTATAGATCATGGTAAGGATAACAAGAGGCTTTAGGAAGAACAGTGATATGACTGTCTCTTGGTTTGAGGAGATCACTGTGGCTGAGATGAGGAGAGTGGGTTTTTGAAGCCAGCAGGAGTAGACACAGCCAAACCAGTTAGGAAGCCCATGCCTTAGTCAAAGTGTGAGTAGAGGGTGCTGGTCCAGGATATGCTAATGGTGATGATGAGACAAGGGTGGGATGAAAAAGGTATTACAGAGCAGGCACCTGTCAAAAATATTGGTGTACTATGTGCAGAGGGTAAGGGAGGTCAGGAGGCAAGGGTAGGTACTGTTTGTTCAGGGTTTCTAAGTAATATGTTTCCCTTATTCAGAGGCCTATAGAAAGTCCTCCTCTCTACATTTCCCCTCCACATCCAGCAGAAGGTGTTTGTATTGTCAGCTGTCATGCTGGAGCAGAGAAACCAACCCAAACAAACTTAAGGAGAAGAAATATTTATTGAGATCTCACAGCCCATAATGGTGGCCAGACAGGCATGGCAGTAGCAGGTGGCAAAAGATCTTACATCTTCACAAGCAGAAGAGACTTGGACATTGGATTGGGAGTAAAAACCTCCAAAGGCCTACCCCTATTCATATCACTTCTGCAAAGCTAAAACCTGCCTCCTAAGTTCCATGATCTCCACAGACAGTGCCAGCAGCTGGGGAAAAAACATCAAAGCACATGGTCTTTGAGGGATACTTCATATTTAAACCATGACACCCTGACCCTGGCTCCTAAAAGTCCATCATCACCACATAATGCAAAATGTATTCAGTCCCAGAAGTCTTAACAGTTTTCACTATGTGCAAAAGACTAAGTCCAAACTCTATACTAAGAGTCAAGGAAAACTTAGCTGAGCCCATGAAAAACAAAAACCAAGGTACATACTTCCAACATATAATGGCACAAAGTAAGCATTCTCATTCCAAAAGGGAGAGATTGGGGCACAGAAAGGAAAGATGAGTCCATAACAAGACCAGTATCCCACTGGACACACAAAACCTGTTGGTTCAAATCTGGCATCTGGCACACATGACATCATCTGGTGATTGGTGTCATCTGAGCTCATACAGGCTTTGGTGGCTCAACCTCTTTGGCCTTGTTGCTCCACTTCTTATTTGGCAAATGCTTCACATTGCTGACATCCCCAACATCCTGTGGTCTCTACTAATGATTAGGCACCACCGTCAAAGGTTCATGTATGAGAGTTTCAGGTGTTCTCCTCAGGGCACTCAACCTTATTACACATTGCCTGACCTCACAGGCTACCTTCTGGAACCTTGGTGGAAGCCTCCTTCATCCCTTAACTCTTGCACTCTGTATGCCTCAAGAACCAAAACCATATGGACAATGCCAAGAGTTTCTGCTAGTTCAAGTGGTAGATAGGCCCTGTTGGACCATGGCTGCAGTAGTAGTCTCTGTATGCATAGGGTGAGAGATTATTTCCTTAGTGGCCTCTTTAAGAGTATATCCTGGAGACGGCTTTTCAGACACTCTTTTCTCAAATGGGATTTTAGTCTTACACCATTAGATGAGAAGTGTCTGAGCAGTCCTTCTGTGCCGTCAGGACATCTTTATTGTTCTCTTCAGTGGCACTTATCTCTTTAACAATTATGGCCTCCATATTTGAGCCAGCCCTGTAAACAATAACCTCAGACAAGCCACGGCTTTTCTCCTCTTTAAATGGCAGATTTTTCAGAATTTTTGTCTGTGCCTTTTGCTCCATATTGCCATCTTATATCTGGCTAGAAGCAGCAGGCAACAACAATGTCACACTGCCTATAGCCTGCCATTCTTAGGGTATTTCTTCTGCCAAGTTTCTAAGTTTATAACTTTTAAATTCAGCCTCATTCAAGTCTTTAGGGCTTGGACAAAAATGCAGACAATCTCTTTGCTAGATTATAACATGGATTCTCTCTAGTCCAATGTCCAATAAAGTCCTCATTTTCCTCTAAAATGCTGTGAGCCCTGACTACATTTCTTTGTGCAGCATCATTCCAATCTTCATTACTCTCACCAGAACTGCCACTTAAGCCTCTCAGGACTCTCTCAGCCCACATCTCCAAACTCTTCCAAACTCCCACAAACAACTTGGTAAGGCCTAGGAATCCAGTGGTTAGGTTTCCGTACAGCAACAACCCCCATTCTCCAGCACCAATCTTTTGTATTAGTCAGATGTATTAGTGCAGCAGAAAAACCAACCCAAACAAACTTAGGCAGAAGAGATATTTATTGGTGGCTCATGGTCAGAGGAATCAGTGGTGGCTGAGCAGGTGGCAGTGACAGGCAGTAGGGCCCATGGAAGATGACCTGATATCTTTATGAACAGGAAGCAAAGAGGGAACTGGGCTGCAGGTAAAAAAGCTAAGACCTACCTCCCCAGTTCCATGACATCCACAAATAGTGCCACCTGCTAGAGACCAAATATTAAAGCACATGACCTTTGGGGGACATTTCATTTTCAAATTATGAAAGTGTGAAAGTAGAACCCAGCTGCTTTCTTCCTTCTCCTCAACATGCCTTTGCTTACCTCCTGCATCTTTGTCTCTCCAAAAGCACTGCTTGAGCCTGAAAATCATTGCTATTGAATTACTCAGCAAAGTGTAATTTGAGTTGCTGCATCTATCCAGCAGCATGGGTCAATGGACAAAGAATTAACCACTCAGACACCAGACTGGTGTGCAGGAGACCAAGGGGGCCCAGTGTCTTCAGAAACACTAATGCCCTGAGTGAGCATCTCAAGTTGTTTTTATCAGCCTCTTATTGTAATACTAAATATTCTTATGAGCCAGGGAAGTTTAGGATTAAGGTAAACTTTAAAAATCAACGAAGGTCTTCTGGGACAAGGAAGGGTTATCTATTATCTATGTCAGCATGTCCTTACCACTGCACCTAGGCAGAGTCTGCACAAAAGGTCAGAGAGAGAGAAGGAAATGAGTCTGCAGGCTTAGAGAGTTCTGAGGGCTGGACACTTCAATCTGGCGGCAGCCAGGTGCCTTCACCCTATTGCTTCTCCTCAGAACTTCTTGAGCCATTCAGCCATACTGACTCCTACATTAAGTAAAGCTGGCTTACTTAACAACAACAACAACAAAAAGCATCATTTGCACCCTGGAAAACACTCCACAAAGGTTGTGGCTTCCAGCGAAAGCAATCCTCTCTCAGGGATGGTAAAACATTACATGAGTCAATGATGCCAGGGTAGTGTGTGGTACAGCAATATTTCAATGAAGTACTGACTTTGGAGAATTTGGTGGCATGGAGGGATGTGGTCTGAGCCAGTTTCAAGCCTTTTTTCCTCATGGTGGCAGGGCTCTCAACGAAGCTAAGAGCCTCATTACTACAAGAAACTGTTGCAGATACAACACCATTAAATTCTAGGCTGGACTATGAAATTGATTTCTTGCACTTTATTTTCATGGTGTGCTCTGGTTTGAATGTGTTCCCCAAAAAGAATGCACTAGAAACTTGATCCACAATGCAGCAGTGTTGGGAAGTGGGGCCTTCTAGAGGTGATTGGCCAAGAGGGTGAAGTAAATTAATTATGCCATTATTGTGGGAGTGGGCTCATTCTCTCAGGACTGTTTTTTTATAAAGGGGTATGTTCAGCACCCATTTGCCCTCCATCCCCATCTCTCTCACATTTACCCTCTCTTTGTTCTTTCACCATGAGATGAATATTGCTCCTCTGTGTTCAAGGCAACATCTTAAGAGTGGAGGCTGGGCCCTCAGCAGCTGGCACCTTGACCTTGGATGTCCAATCCTCCATAACTATAAGGAATAAACCTCTGTTTTTTATAAATCACCCAGTGTCAGGTATCCTGTTATAGCAGTACAAAGCAGAATAAGGCATGTTTTAAATGATAGATGGGGGGAGCAGCCTAAATCCAAAGATGGAAAATATACTCACCTCTAATTGCTCACTCTCCCCATCAAGATGCACATTGTGCAGGTTGACCTTCTCCTAGGTTATAGGACCAATTTTGCTCACAATATGTACCTAGCAACTATTTAATCATTCAAATAAAATGCATTATTAAATGCCTTCATTTGCTCGGGTTACAGACATGAGTCTGACAGAGGCAAGGTCCCTATGGTCATGGAATTCACATTCTAGTAGAGAAGGCGAGACTGAGATAGCAAATAAGATAATGCCAGAGAGCAGTATAATAAAGAAAATATAATTAATGTCTGTAGAATGACCCAGGACAGGGTCCAGCAAATATTTTCTGTGAATAGCTAGAGAGTAAATCTTTTTGCTTCTGTGAGCCATACAGTCCCTGTCCCATCAATCCAGCTTCCCTGCTGTCATACGAAAGCAGCCACAGACACCCATGAAGAAATGAGTAGTAAAACTTTATCTGCTGAAAGAAGCGGCATGCCTACAGACTGTAGATTGACAGTTTGTTGCTCTAGGAAAATGTGTAAGGAATCTGTGATAGGGTAGACTGGAAAGATAATGATATTTAACCTAAGGTCTCAATGATGAGAAGGGACAACCACATAAATATTAGAGGGGAGGCATCCCACAGAAAGGAACGGTGCATGCAAAGAAAGCCCTGAGTCATAACTATTTCAGGCATAGGAAAGCACATCCATGTGGTGGGGCAAAAGGAAGAAGAAGAATAGAAAATGGTGTCAATTCAAGCCAAGAGGTATGTAGGAATTAGACTGCGATGAGTCCCAGAATGCATGGTGAAGTCTGGCACATAGTAGGTGTTCAATTAACCTCTCTGTCAAAGAATATTTAAGGAGCTCTAGGTTATTACCTGGGTAATTTAGAAGAAACTCTCCAATCTTTGTTCAGCTCTACGTGCAGAAGTTGAAGTTACAAGAATCTCAACTTTGTGCCGGTGATCAACCTCCTGCCTAGAACTTTGTCCTATGAGTTATTTCAACCTCATCTCATATTAAGAAGCCTGCCTTTACCTAAACCTGCATCCATAACTTAGCTTGAGACACCAGATCCTGCAAAACCAGGCCCTCCTTGAGCAAAGCTTAGGGATTCTTGCCTCCGATCTCAGAGAACAGAAATTGGTTACCATGCACTAGGTGCTAACAAGTGGATGCTTGTTATAGTTGTCATTAGGTGTATTCACAAATATTCTGGTTCTCTTCCTCCAAAGTACTTTGTCATCTCTTGAAATTCATATGTAATCTATGACTTACTTTAGCTAAAGAGCTATAAAGAGATGTGGCACACGACACTCCCACATTGAGCCTTTAATAGCCAATATACAAATTGTTACATTTCTTTCTTTCTTCTGTCATGAATGTGGAAGTATTTGCCAAGAGGAATCTTCCTTCTAACCATGTTGGATATATGCTATTAGCAGAAATAAATGTGTGTTGTGCTGAGATACTATGATTGGGAGTTATGATTGCAGCATGATCCTTTGCATCCTGACTAATACAGAAAATGGCACTTAAACTTCGATGGGAAGGGGGGAAGGGGGAAGCATAGGGGAGGGTAAGGGGTAGCCACTAAAAAAAATCTAAACTATGTCATATGGGTCTAATAGTTGGACAGTTGGTGATTGGCCAGTTGAGTTTGATAGAGTATGTAGGCTCTATGAAGGCAGAGACTTGTGTCTTGTCCTCTGCTATATCCTAGAGCCTCACTAAGCACTGGTAAGTAAGTTCTCTGTAGAAATTTGTTGAACGAATGAATTTCAATGTCCAGAAACAGTGGTAAAGAATATTTTAGGTAGAGTCAAGAGCATATGTCAAGGTATGGAGCTTGACTTCACAATCTGAACATTGCCACTTACGTGGATTTTATGATATGCCTAGGAAGGATATGCTGGGAAGAACCCAGCAACCCACTCCCAAAAGTCAATCTGCCATTTAAAACCCTATGAATAGCAGAGAAGCACTAACAATAGCTTTTTACCTGTTGTATATAGGAACACTGTGAGTCGGACACCAATTTGACAGCACCTAACAACAACAACAACAAGGGTAAGAAGGAGGTTGAGGGAGATGAGAGGAAAGGAGTTGGGGTAATCCTGGGGAAGTAATCTGGGCTATGTTTTTCAGAACCATGCATGCCACATAATATCATAGAGAACAGGCTACTCAGGGAAAATTAGCCTAGAGAACATGCTACTCAGGGTGAAATATCCAGAGGGATAAGGAAGAAAATGCAAAGTGGTGGGTTATAAAAATAATATGAAGTGGTGGAAATCTGTGCAAGTTGATGACTGGTTAAGTGTCTGTTTCTCCTGATGGTTTTCCATTCTGGATGTTTAAAATAATATGAAAGCCACACACATGTATGGAGGCCACAGGTCAGTTGCAAGAAGCTAGATTTTAAATTCTACTGAAAGAGATAAAAAGAAGTCAACAAAAAGTTTCAAGAAAATATACATCCACAATCCATTGCCCATGCTCTGGAAATTAAAAACTGACAACTGAAGTTTTCTTCATGAGGTTGAAAAAACTCATTTGGCATCGAACACTGACTAAACCTATAGGAAGCTATTCACAGTCTTTATTTATCTTCCTTCATGTGAATATTCATACACATCACTTTTCCATGTTTGGGAACAGGGTGCTGTCCCAGAGCATACTGCTAGACCTCCAGAATATACTATGTCTGGCATCTCCTAAATCCAAAAGATTTTGAATTTTAGATGAAGGAATATGGACTTCTCCTGTGATCAGATTCTTAACCTTTAGGAGGAAAACTCTGTTTGCTGTTCTAATGACAAACTAGACAAAGGATAGAAAAAACCTACTTAAGAAGCTGTGGGCAATCCAGTGATGAAAAATGCTGAGAGCTGTACCAAGATGAAGACTAATATTAGAGATGGAGGATTTGAGGGGATGTTTCCCAGACAGATCCTCACAGCGTGGTGCCTGACTGAAGGTGGGAGGCAAGAAATGAAGGAATCCAGTATTTATCTCATGCTCCTAGCTTGAAAGAGTGGACAGATGGTGAGCTACCACTCATGAGGGAAAATTAAGAATGATTAGAATTAAGAAGATAAATTCTGAATGCTACTTTTGCCATGTGCATGTGAGTTTCTTCTGTGTCCTGTGGTTGGAGAAATGTAGTAGGGAGTTGGAGACATGAGTCTATAGCCTAGAAGAGAAGCTGGTTATAGATCTGTGAGGTGTAATGGATTGAGTAGTTTTCTCCCAACAGATACACTGAAGTCTTAACACTCAGTATCTGACAATGTGACTTATTGAGAAATAAGGCCATTGTAGACATAACTAACTTAAAGGTCTTGAAATGAGATAATCCTAGATTTAGAATGGGTCATAAATCCAATGATTATTGTTTTTATAAGAGAAATCGTGAGATTTGACACACAGAGAGAACACAGAGGGAAAGCCATGTGCAGATGGAGGTAAAGAATACATGGAAACAGCTGCAAGCCAAGAAATGCCAAGTGTTAGGGTTTGAACTTAAATGTCCCCCAAAGGTCATGTGTTCAAAGATTTGATCCCCAGCTGGTGGTGCTGTCCTGGGAAGTAATTGAACTTTGGAGGGTGGGATTTAGCTTTGCAAAAGTTGGTCCCTGGGGGCATTGTTTCAGAAGTTTAGTTTAGTTTAGTTTTGTTTTGTATTGTATTGTTTTGTTTTGTTTTTTACCTGATTCTGTAGTTCTGGTCACACTCTCTACTTCCTGATCACCAGGATGTGAAGAAGTCATCTGCCCTGGGCCCTGCTACCTGCCATTACCATGCCTGCCCTGCTGCCATTACAGACTGTGATCTTTTACAAGTTGCCAGACAATATTTCCTCCTATAAGTTTTCTTTGGTCAGTTTCTCTGACACAGCAATGTGCCAGTTCACTAATACAGAAAATTGATACCAGAGAGTGGGGGTTATTGCTATGCAGAAAATTGATGATGTATTCTTAGGCTGTTGGAACTTGTTTATAGGAGGAGTTTGGAAGAATTTAGAGATGTGAATGAGAGAAGCCCTAGACTGCTGTCAGCAGAACTTGAGGGATGGTTCTGATGGGAGTGAGGAAGACCAGAACACATTCATCAATGGAAATGTGGATGGAACACATGGAGTTTCAGAGGAAAATGAGGACTCACTTGGGAACTTGACCAGGAGGGTGATTTGTGTAACATTCTAGCCAAGACCTTATCTGCGTTTGTCCATGTTTTAAAGATTTGAGTGAGGCTGAATTTAAAAGTAATGAACTAATTAATTTGGGAGAAGAAATAACACAAGGATAGCATAACATTGGGGTTATATGTTGGTTATTATTGGCTCCTTTTAGCCAGATTTATGATAAAAAAAAATAGCAGAGCATAAAGATCTGGAACATGTGCAGTTTAAAGAGAAATAAGATGCCATGGCTTATCTAAAGTTACTGTATACAGGGCTGGTTCAGGTAAGGAGTCCATAATTGAAGAGAAAAGTGCCATTAAAGGGAATAATAGAAAAATACCCTTGGGTCAGAGAAGGAGTCAGCTAGGCCCCTCCCATCTAAGACTTCAGGGTGTGAAACTGAAAACTCATTTGGAAGACCTTCCTTTGAAGAGGGAGTGGCTGAAAGACAAGTGCCTCTGAGATGCCCTGGTGCAAAGGGGCTGCCGTGGGAAATGATTTCTCCACATGGGCACACAGGGGCCACTGTAGCCATGGTACAAGGGCCTAGCTACTGTTCAAACTGGCAGCACATATTAGCAACACCACATGGTGCTAGTTTTGCAAACATGAAGAATATTGGAGTTATGGGGTTATGGAGGCTTCCACCAATATACCAGAAAACAGCTTGCAAGACTAGGCAATATCTATTAGGGTTAGATGATCTACAGAGAGCCCCTGAAGGACTAACATGTGAAGTTTTGAGGGTAGAGTCCAAGTTTCAATGGAGACCCTCAGAATGTTGGAGACGCCAGCACTGTAAAACTTCTGGCAAGGAAAGCTACACACAATTAGTGAAATTAATCCAGAAGGGACATGAGGGTAGAACTACCCAAGCCTGCTCAAGTCCAGAGGCTGCCAGATGCCACTTGCCAGATGATGTCCTATGTGTCAGATGCTAGACATGGAGCCACAGGATTTGTTTATCCAGCAGGATATTTATCTTGTTATGGACTGACCTTTCCTTTCTGTTACTTCATTCCTCCCTTTTAGAATGTGCATTCATATGTTGGAAGTATGTAGCTTGTCTCTTTCTTTTTCAGAGGTTCACAGCTTAGTTTGCATTGAGTCTCATTGGAGACTTTGAACTTAGACTTTTAAACAGGGTTGAGAGTAGTAAGACTTTGGGGACTCTTGAAGGTAGAATGAATACATTTTGTATTATGTGATGGCCATGACATTTGAGAGCCAAGAATGGAGAGTTAGTCTTTGAAACTAAAATGTCCCCTAAAGGTCATGTGTTCGAATGTTTGGTCCCCAGCTAGTGGTGCTGTCCTGGGAGGTTATGGAACTTTGGGAGCAAGATCTAGCTTTTCAGAAGTAGGCCACTGGGGGTAAGCATTTAGAGGTTTTTACCTAGACTCCTAGTTCCAATTAGTCTCTCTGTTTCATGATCACTGAGATGTGAGGAGGTTATCTGCCATGACCCCTGCTGCTTGCTACTGTCATGCCTGCTCCACCTTTATTATGGACTGTAATCTTCTGACCATGAACCCTCTGTAAATATTTCATCCCATAAGTTTACTTTGGTTGGTTTATCTACCACAGCCACACACCAGCTGACTCCCCAGAGTTTCCTGAAGGAACCAATTCCAGTGACATGTAGATTTTGGACTTTTAGCCTCCAGAATGATGAAAGAATAAATACCTGTTATTTTAAGTCATCCACTCTATGGCGATTTGTGATGGCAGCCTAGGAAACTAATACAGAAAACTTCAAACATGGAAGGCATTTTTAGCCCCAGAATATTGTGAATAAGGAGGGAGGCAGACACAAGTATGAAAGTCAATTGACACTGATATTGAATAGAAAATAGAATGGAGACAGAGCAAGGGCAGTCAGAGAGGTAAGACAAGAACAGGGAAAATCATGAGCTCTAAGTAGGAAGATAGCTTCCTCAGTGTCAAATTTTGCAGAGAAGACATTTAGAATTAAGGTCAAGGAGAGAATATCAGATTTAGCAAGAAGGTCATTGGTGACTTGGAGCTGGAGCAGTTTCAGGAAGCTAACAGATAAGTCATACGTGAAAAAAGTGAAACCAGCAGAAAATCCTTTCAAGAAGTTTAGCAATGGTAAAGATGAAGAGGGTGGCTATATCAGGAGCTTGAAATTGCTTAGAGCACGGAGAAAGGATTTATAGGATGAGAAATATGAAATGTCTATAGGCTATTTGTAGGCATTAGTGCTGTCCAACTTTGTCAGCACAAGAGGAAAGGAAGAAAATGAAAGAGCTGGGACTATCTAACAGACAAATGGCTATTAGCAGTCAGGGTGTACAGAACAGAGCACAGAGCTGCTGTTGGGAAGCAATTACCAAGTAAGGGGAGTGTTCCCAGACTCCCTTGCAGCTAGGTGAAGACATGTTATCAGTTCTCACCAATGGAAAGGAGAGAATGTAGGGAGGTTCTCCTCTGAGTCATGGTGAGAATGTAGGCATGCCTTCTCCTCCCTTCTACAAGCTGGAGGAAGAGGATTGACAATTCTTAAGGATGGCAACATCACAAAACTGAAGGGGGCTCAGTTCCTAAATCACCACATGGAGGGAAGTCACCTATTAATAGGAAAATCCACAAGAGAGTATTATATGAATGAGAAATAAAGATTATCTGAGTCACTGAAATATGGGCATTTGTTTGTTTTAGCAGCTGGCATTTCTTTAATACAGTCTGCATATTTTACATGCCCAGATTTCAAACTGCTGGGTTCCTGCCACCTGCCAGAGAACTCAGCTGTTACCAGACTGACTCAGTTGTGACCAGCTGCCTGGGAGCAACTAGCATCTATCCCATATTGACTAGAGGTCTCTCATTCTTTCAACATAAATGTTTTCATTTCCAACTATGCGTAATGCACTGGGTAGGAGTTTGAGATGCAGTCATTCATGTGATGGATTCATTCCTGCCTTCATGTAGCTTCTACTCTAATGGGGCAGACAGTAAATAAGTAAACACATACACAGGGAATACAATACCAGGTAGAGATATGGAATACACTCTAAAGAAATAACCATAGCAGAATGAAGGATAGAAAGTGATGGGTGGAGTGTGTGATAAGCTTAGAGAGTTTGGTCTGGGAGGTCACATTGAGAATATGATATGGATGCAGAGACTTACGTGAAGTCAAGCAAGGAAAAGATAGAGCAAAACAATAGGAACAGACAGAGCAGTCTGTGCAAAAGTCCAGGGGTGCCATGTGCTCAGCATCTTTGGAGAGACCTGTTGCTGGAGTAGGGGGAGGGCCAAGCATTAGAGGTGTGGCAGAGAGAAAGATAATCAGAAGCCAGATCATAGAGGGTCATGGAAGGACTTGGAGTCCTACCCTAAGAAGTAAGAAGCCCCTAACTCTGCAAAGCCTCCCAGGCAGGAACGACTTCCCCTACCACTTCCCAAGCTGCTGCTCTGTCCCTGCAGACCTGTCACCTGTCAAATTTTTAGGACCCCCGCCCGTGTCCCTCTGTTCATTGCCTGGTTCGCTTAGGCCGAGCTTCTGGTATTTCTTGGGCCAGACTGCAGGAGCATTTGCCAAGGATAAGCAAGGCAAAGAAAGTGGCTTTTTTTTTTTCATGGAGAGGTGACTTCTCCACCAAGAAAATAAAGCTCCTGGGCTTACCAGGGGGAAAGCAGCCCCCACGAGATGAGAGGATGATCACAAAATCTATATTTGAGCTGAAAAAACACACAGACAGGCGGGCGGGAGCCCAAACACAACTGCTTGTGCCTTCTGCGATGGCAAGTGAGTAATTTTGCCTCCTGGAGTTTCAGGAAGTTCCTCCAGCACTGAAGCGGAGCCATCGCTCACACTAGCAGGCTGTAAAGATACACGGGTGGGCTCGGGGCCGCCGCAGATGGAAACACTTTCAACAGTCACGATAACTCACATTTGCAAACTACACTCCACTCGCTCCATCTGTGTCATCCCAGGCGAACATCAATCTAAGAGCAGGACCGGCCAATTTTATTTTCAATGTGAGGAAACTCTGGCCAGAGACATGAAACGATCTGCCATGGGCCACCAAGCCAGTGGCTGCATTATTCTTGCAAACTATATTCAAAAATGCAACCATTAATTCCTCTGATTGAGATTGTTCGAGGGTAATTAAAATTCAAACCCCTTCTCGTATCCTACAAGATCTTATACTCAGGATCAGCAAACAGGCTGAGTTTATTAAAAACTATATATATTTGTTGGAACCCAGCCAGACCCACTCATTTACATACCATCTATGGCTGTTTTTGCACTATAATCGGAGAGTTGATTAGTTGCCACAGAGATTGGACTAGCCACAAAGCTGAAAATGTTTACCTTCTAGCCTCTTTCAAGGTAAGTTTGTCAGCACCTGCTCCCTCTTCCTCCTACTCACTCTTTTCTAGGCACACTGGTCTTCTTCCTTTTCCCAAAACAAACCCAACTTTTCCTGCCACAGGGCATTTACACTTGCCATTCTGGCTGCTTGAAACACTTTTCCTAATGAATTTTCTCCCCTTGCTGGCTTCTATTCACATTTCACATCTAAAGCAAATGCTGGCTTTCCATGGAGTTCTATGATTTCCTTATCTAACAAAGCATAAATCCTATCTCAAACTCAGTCTTTTTATTTTTCTAATGCCATGTATCACCTTCTCAATGACCTTATTTATGTATATACTTATTGTCAGAGTGTCCTACAGGTCTACTAGAATATGATTTCCAAGGCAACAGACATCCTGTCTTAGTCACAAGTAAGTCCCTGACAGGTAGAATAGTGTCTGACACCTACTTGGCTGTTCATAGTCAAGTGCTTAGTGAATGAGCAGATCAAAGAATTAATGGATGAACTGTCACTGATTTCTTGTCTGCAACAGGAGTTCTCAACTGTGGCACAATTGACATTTGGGACTGGAACATCCTCTGTCATCTGGAGCTTTCCTGTACACCCTAGGATGTTGAGCACCATCTGTGGCCTCTACCTACTGTTCCTGTTGTTGTTAGTTGCCGTCGAGTCATCTCCGACACATAGGGACCCTCATAGGGTTTTCTATGGCTGACTGCTTTGGGATTGCCTTGGGAGTGGATTGCCAGGCCCTTCTCCCATTTTTGTGGTGCTGGGGATTGAACTCAGGACCTCGGAGACTGCAGGGCAGTGCTCTACCAACTGAGCTAAATCCCAGCCCCCTCTACCTACTAGACGCCAGTAACACCCTTGCAAATGCCCTCTGAATTGTGACAACCAAAAATGTCACTGGACATTGCAGAATGTCCCCTTCGTGTGGAGAGGGATCAGTCCCAGTTAGTAAACACAGGGCTACCTGGCTTAAAGTTGGACCTTTAGCTTTTACCAGGACCACCATCATTCCAGATTTAAAATTGATTGTGGATGTACCAATAAGTGACCTCTGCTTTGGGCCAGCTCTTTGACAAGTGGATGAAATTATCCCTTTAATGAAGCATCAGCACTGTTTGGAAGCCAAAGCCCCAAGTTAGAAACTACTTTAGCATCTTCAGTATGGAATGATTAATAACCAGGAGCCAGGCACCGGGTGCGGTGGTGCACACCTGTAATCCCAGTCGTTTGGGAGGCGGAGGCAGGAGGATCACAAGTTTGAGACCAGAGGCAGTCTGTGTAACTTAGGAAGACCCTGTCTCAAAAAGTAAAAAAAAAAAAAAAAAAAAAAAAAAAAAAAAAAGGGCTAGGGGTGCAGTTCAGTGGTCTGGCACTTGCAAAACATGCAGGTGCAAGGCCCTGGGTTCAACCCCCAGTACCACAAAAAAATTAAAAAATTAAAAAATTTAAATAACCAGGAGCCAGGATGAACAGACCTATAAGTTATCGCCGCATTCTGGACTGACATAAATGCAAAGTGATGTGGTTGTGTTTCAATGAGGGGGATGGGAGAAACAGGCAATGTGGCCAGAGAGGCCAAAGGGATCTCTGGGGGATTTGGCCATTTATAGGGATCAGAATTATTAATGTGAGTGCTTTGTTAAGTCTTTTCCATGACAAGAGAAAAATAGATGAGAACAGAGATAGAGCAAATGCATCTACTGGCAAGGGCCACCCAGGATCTCTGGGGTATGCAGTCGAAGGAGGACGTGGAAGCCAATTAGTGATCTTATTTTCTAGAAGAAAGTGCTAGGTGCGGACAGCCTGCTGTTGCTGCAGCCTGGTTCTTCTGTGGCTCCGATGGAGAGGCTGGGCCTTGGACTCTGCTCCCTTCCCGGGGTGGATTCTCTTTCCATAGCTCTCACCCCCATGGGGCATAGCTCAGATGAAGAGGCAAACAGGGTTCTGCAACCCAAAGGATGCAGCCAAGTCTCAAAGAAGGATGGTTGTCCTCTGGCGGATGACCCACAAGAGGGACTCAGGTCAGGACAAGCTACCCTGACCAGTAAACAGTATGTTCTGATGACAGTGGGAATCAGGAAGTGGGTAGCAGCAGGGCATAGTGGCCCATGCCTGTAATCTCAGTGACAAGGGGACGGAGGTGGGAGGATCGCAAGCTCGAGACCAGAGGCAGTTTGCATAACTTAGTGAGACCCTGTCTCAAAAACTAAAAGAAAAAAAAAAAAGAAAAAGAAAAAGGGCTGGGGGCGCAGCTAAGTGGTCCAGCACTTGCAAAGCATGTAGGTGCGAGGCCCTGGGTTCAACCCCTAGTACCGAAAAAAAAAAAAAAAGAAAAGAAAAGAAAAACAAACAAAAAAATTAGGTAGCACAGCCAGTGCCCAGAAGCCATGCCTATGGACATAAGCAAATGTGCCTCAGGCCAACGCCCCAGGCCTCCCTTTGCCCCTCTGACACTCTCCAGGAACTAATCCTGGTTTTGGCTCTTCGTTGCACCTGCCAAGATTTCCTCTATTTTTCAGACTTTGCCTCTCACCAAAAACTGGTTTTAGATTAGGATGTAGTCCTGGCTCTCAATTTCCACTGCAAAAAATAGGCACAGTCTTTTTAATCCAAGGGTTTCAGGGCTGGGAAGTAGAAAGGTTGGACGAAAATAACACAAGAAGAAAGATGAATATAGTGGAATCTGTTGTTTTGAATTATCTAGCATCCTTTCCCCCTGCTGATTACAATGTTCACATTTGGGGGACATCCACCACCCCTTAGCCTTCAGTCCTTGGGATGTAGGTTGTGGCTAGCATCAGCCATGCCAGATTTAGGGGTACACCCATGGCCCAGGCCTGTGCCAATCATGGTGCTCCACCTTCTTCTCATGGTAACAGGTTTGGAGAAGGACACATAATCCAGGCCAACCACATCATCAAGTTGAGGACTTAGGCTGTAGAGTTAGTGAATTCAGGGTTACTGAGCACACAGGTAACAGGTCTATGCCTATAAGGGTCTACTCTACTGAAATAGCAGGCAAACTAAGGGAGAAACCTGTATTTCCTTCTTACTTTAACAAAAAGGTTGGAAAAGAATATACAAGTAACAACAAAAGCGACTTTTTACCTACCATTGTGCCACATTTTATTGGAGCATATAATGGAGGGATTTGACATTGTGTGTGTGTGTGTGTGTGTGTGTGTGTGTGTGTGTGTGTGTGTGTGTGTGTGTGGTGGGCCTTGTGGTGCAAGTAATAGTCTCATGCAAAGACCTTGAGATGAAGAGGCAAAGAGGGTTCTGGAAACTGAAGGAAAGGGAGAAGAGCCATAGCTTGGAAACCGAGGTTAGCCTTGCTACACGGTAATGCTTGGGAAGTACATCCTGGAGAGCTTTTCACGCTGCAGTCAGGCCTGCACTTTTAAAATATCCACCCAGCTGCTGCTTCACAGACAGGAAGAAAGGACAAGGGACGAACCAGGAAAACTGGTGCGGAGGCCGTTGTTATCCCAGCAAGAAAGGCAGGCAATAACATGGACCAGAGTAGCTGGAGACAGAGGACAGAGCCCATAAAAATCTGAGAAATAAAAATGGCAAGTCTTGGTGATGAAACAGATACAATGGCAAAGGTGAAGAAAAAGTTGCAACCAATGAGGCAGAAATCCCAGAAGAGAATCCAAGTTCAGATAGAGACAAGGATGAGCGTGTCTTTGGAAATGTTGGATTTAAGAGTAGATAGGGCAAGGCTCAACCACAGGCAGCAGAATCCACTCTAGCTATTTTAAACAGTAATGGATTTAATTTTCAGAATGAAGTGTTCTCTGAGTTATCTCTCACTGCATAACAAACCACTCACTTTAAAGCATTGTGGCTCATGAACAGAGCCATTTGTTTAACTTACAGCTCTGCGGGCCTTTGATCTGAGCTGGACTTGGGTGGGCAGCTCTTCTGGTCTCGAATGAATGAGGTCATTGGAGAGATGGGAAAGTGTGCGTGTGCTCAGCTTCTATATATGAGTCTGGGAGCTTGCCCACTAGGAAAACTTACATTTCTGCCATAGTCCTGAAATTGGATATTTGGAGGCCATAACTAGGACCGTGGATTTTAACTATACACCACCATCACTGTGACCAAAGGATCAGGAAGCCACTGTTGCCACTGCCTGAGCAGGCATTGCCTATACATATCCAGGATGGGCCTGGCTGGAGCCTGGAACCCCTAGAAGAAAAATCCAGCATCTCAGCTACAGAAGCAGGCAGATGGCTCCCCCATCCACATATCGGGCAAGTGCACATAATGGTAGAAGCTGATTTTCACCCTATTTCATTGCCCCTCCTGCTACAAGGGAGACTTGGGCATATAATTGCTAGGATTCCAGCCTCATTCGCATAAGAAGGTACTCTAGAAGGAGTTTGTCATAGATGCTGGGTGACAGATCACCACATATAGGTCAAGGTGATTGTGGAAAAGCGAAGCGGAAATGATAAAGAACCTCCTGGATGGATGGATCTGTGGCTGAGCTAGGGAGTCTTGGCCAATTTGAGATTTGAGCAGAGTTCTGAGTCTAACATGAGAATTCATGGTTATGTGCCTGGACTCACACCCTCGCCAGACAACCTAACTCCTCTGGAATACGTTGATGAGTTACCATCTTCACCCATCCTTCCTGTCTCGGTGCTTCCTGCTTCCATAAAGGTATAGAAACACCCTTAGATTATACAGAGGAGACCAGAGTCTAAGCTTGCTCCTCTGAACTCTGTGAATTGACCATCCTCCTTCCTCCCACTGCCTCATTATTCTTCCCGGGGCAACCGGGTGAGTAGGATTTGTCAAAGCCCTTTTGAGTAATAAAATCTATTAGAGTCCCTTGTCTCCTTTGCACAGGGACCATTTATCCTCCCCTCTGGGGTCTGTTTTTCCAGTATTCACCTCTCTGCAGGTGGAAGGGCTATTCACTTGACATTTGGCATATACAGCAAGGGACATGCCAGCTCCCCACCAGACTGTCCTGTTCCTCACCCTTGCTGAGCAGCAGTTGTGCCCCAAGCCTGGGCTCCCTCTCTGTTTCTGTACACTTGACCCCTGCCACCTATACATACTTTCCCTAGGCTTGCCCAGACTTGCTCTTGATCTCGTCATCACACAAAGGCAGTTCAGTGGCTGGGGTCTCAGTAAACCTCACATCCATTCATTACAGACTCTGTAGATGCTGAGACACCAGTTGGATGGTTGGTAAAAATGTTTGGGGACCATAGAATTTTGCCCTGTGGGGTTATTCAGTGGAATTAAAGGATTAGCAGAGCGAGGCAATGAAGGTGCAAAGAATATCTAAACATTTAGCAGTTTCATCTCTTTATCTAATCATAGAATATGAGAAAGAATTAAGTCTGCGTACCCTGGATATAAAAATGATTCACAAATAACTCTATGTTTGGAAACCACACAAATTGCATTTAGCAGAATGACTGCCATCCAATCACTGCCTTAGTACAAGTCTCAAATTTTTTCTTACTTCAGAAACTGACAGAAAGATTCCCCTTTCCCACCTCTTCTTCCAAATTGTATAGCTGAAAATATAATCTATTTCCACTCATCATCCCCTTTGAACTGTTGTGTAATAACTGTGCCTATTCTGAAATGCAAACATGATTGTGGTTTTCACTATGTATAAATTTTTGATGACTTGACATAGTCCTTCTTTACTTTGAACATGAAGCCTTTCATGCTCTGGCCTCGGCTGACCTCTCCAGCTTTGTCTTTTGCTACAGTTCCTTCTCCCAGGCTGAGCTCCAGCTCTGCTGAATGTCTTACAGTTTTCTGGGACCGCCATGCCCTGTCTGTCTGCAATTCTTTTGCATGTGCCTCTTCCTCTACCTAGAATAACTCTCCACCCACCAGCCAAACCCAGTGTCTCACTTTCTATAGCTCCTGACTGGGAACTTTATCCAACTCCAACCCCTGCCCTTTTCCAAAGCCCTTGGTAACGTGGGTTCCAAGCCTACAACTGAGCGTTCCCTGTCCTCTTCCAGAGTTGGAGATTGTAACAATAGATCTCGCCTCATTAGTTGCCAGTATCTGGCCCAGAATAGGTACAGAGTCAAGATTAAATGTTAAAAAGAAAAAGTAGTATTTAAAAGGAAAATTCTTTTAAAAACTCAATGAATGAGAAAATAAATGGTTGCTGAATATATGAAGTTTCACTGAATACCTCACTAGTCCACAGCATAAATGAGTACAAAATTACAAAACAAGGTTTTGGATCCATTTCACAAATGTTCCCCAAAACACTGCTATGTGTCTTAGCCAGAAATGAGATAGCAATTCAATAACTTCTATACTAATGTTGGTATTTAGTCATCAAGGGAACCCAGGGAACAAAGGATAACCAGTAGCCCAATCACTTCTCCACATCAGTCAACAAATAGTTATTGAGCAATTGCTATGTGTCGGGCATCATTCTAGGTGCTACAAACTTGAGGAGAAGTATGTTTCACAAAACTCTGCTGTTGTTGGGCTTGCTTCCTAGAAAGGAGGACAACAGAGACAAGTGACCATATAATGAACAAGGGAACTAGAGGTAGGCTTGTGTGCTGTGAAGAAACTTGCCTGGACTGTGGAATGTGGAGTGATTGAGAAAGATGCTCCAAAGTCAAGACATCACTTAGGCAGTGGCACCGGATATGAATCCTGAATGGTGAGGAGCACTGGTAAGGCAAAATTATGAGAGCATCAGGCTAGAGGAAGATAGAACAGCAGGTGCAAAGGGCCCGTGTGGGTGACATGTTTAGAACATTTACAGAAAGGAAGGTGGCCTCTGTGGCTGGAATTTGGTGAGAGGAGCCGAGGAAAATTAATGATATAAAATTGTATAAGCCATCCAAGGGTGGGATTTTTATTCTAGGAGCAATGGGAAGTGATTGCAGGGTTTTAAGCATGGGAAGGCCATAATTTAATGTAAAGATCACTCTGGCTGCTATAGAAAGAGTAGGTGATTGGGGCAAGAGGAGAAAGAGCAAATCAGTCAGGAGGCTACTGAAGCAAGCCAGGTAACAGGTGAAAGGAGGGATGATGTGGCCTAAATAGAGATTGTGGCAGTTAAGACAGTAAGCAGGCAGCAGACTGCAGAGGGAGGGTGAGCCAGCAGGACCTCCCATGGTGGAGTTAAGTCCCTTTAAACTGAGAATAAAGAAACTGATAATGACTTCTAGTTGTTTTGGCATGAGATACTGGGTGGCTCATGTTGGCCTCTATTGTGATCAGAATGTCTAAAAGAATGACAGCATTGGAGAGGAAAAGTGATAACTGGTCATGTTACCCTTGCGATGTCCAGAAGATGTTGATTTGGACACTTGAAACAGACAGTCAGGGATGAGA
This sequence comes from Pedetes capensis, assembly GCA_007922755.1. Lineage (NCBI taxonomy): Eukaryota > Metazoa > Chordata > Mammalia > Rodentia > Pedetidae > Pedetes > Pedetes capensis. The sequence continues at coordinate 62,191 of VMDO01010153.1, forward strand.
TTCTGGAGCAGAGGACATCAGAATCAGAGATAATAATAGTGGTGTTATCACCAAATGCATAGGCTGGTTGAGATCCCTCCAGAAAAGATATAAATATGTAAAGAAGTTTGGGCTGAGTGCAGGGGTGCTCTGTTATTTTGAAATCAAGCAGAGGATAAGAAGTCAGCAGAGGACATTGACAGAATGAGGAAGGCGGTCGAATCAGGAGAGCATGGTGTCGGGAAGCCAAGAGAAGCCTCACCTGAATGGAGGAGGCTAGAAAAGTCTAAATCAATCAGCCCCTCTGGAAGGACATTCAATCGGTGATGCCATTGCTGCCGAGAAAGGGAGGCACTCAAGGAGGAAATGATGCTGGGTGAATAACTGTATGATAATCAATAACCATATCAGGCAGAAGACAAGTTGGATCCAACAGTAATTGCAAGCTAGGATCACCGATCATGGAATTCATTTTGGGAGCTTAATCTGAAAGGCTTCAGTATCAAGATTAGGTAGAGATCAACTGAACAGGAGCTTTCATTGGGGACTCAGCTCCATCCTTTGGATAATGTCTCCAAAGTGCCCACTAATTTTAAAAAAAAGTCTTAATGTATAACTTATAATTGCTCTGCAATGCTTTTTACTGGAGCTCATCAGTGGTAATTGCAAAGTGAATGAGATGCTTCTGCTATAGCAGGCAGAAGGGCACTGGAGAAAAGAAGATTGAGCCAGATGTTATTGATGAAGGACTTCATAACCTAGACCACACAGGGAGCTGTGATGGAAATCAGGAGTTCATGAAGTCTAATGACAAAAAAATTTTTTTTTCATTTTTATTTTTGCTAACCTCTAATATTTGGCATTTCCTTCAGTGCCTTTGACTCTGTCACCGGGACAAATCACAATTATCTTTATGTAGCGTTACAATTGTTGGAGACATCTGGAAATATTGTTTACATTCATCTACTCCTTCAAAGGTCTGTCTCAAGATCTTATTATTTAACATGATGACAAAAGGAGCACATGCATCACTATATCATAATTTTGGTCTTTTGATTTTATAAATATTTTGGTGACTGAATTATTACACAATTTTTTGGTATTCCTTTGTGTCTCATTTTATATACTTACAAGGATTGTTCTGAGAAGGAGTCCAAAGGCTCCGCCAGGATGGCAAAGGAATCCATGAGGCAAAAAGATAAAGAGACAGGGTCTCGAAAGAAGATGACCTCAGGAGAAGAGAATCGCTTCAGGAACCCAGAAAAGATGGTGAAGGCAGAAGCAAATCTGAGCTCATGAAGTAAGATATTATGTGGGAGAAGAACAGAGCTAAGTGCAAATTTTGCTCAAGTCAAGAAAACATCAACTAGGAGAACTGAAAACAATGTACCTCCTAGTACCCAGGGAGCAGCAAAGAAACACGTATCTACTTTTTTCTTCAGTAAGAGACAGGCAGAAAAGCCCAAGTAGCAATTTCACAGTAAAGGTTTAAAAAGACAATAGTGCAAATGAAAGATTAATGGTCTCCAATGTAGAATGCCAGATTTAGCAAGTAAAAATATAGGATGAGTGCTTACTTGACTTTCAGATAAACAAAAAAATAGGCTTTTTTTAGTATAAGCACATCCCAAATGTTGCATGCGGTATACTTATACCAAAATTAACAAAGAACAATTTTAAATATAAGCATATCCCAAACATTATAAGGGATATGCTTATACTAAACACTTAACAAAAACCAATTTTTATTATAAGTGTGAGGATCCATTGTGTGAGGATGCTCAGTTGAGCCTATGTTAGAATGAGAGACACCGTGGAGAGAGATGCTCAGGGGCCCAGCTGATCCACTCGGTTGTGACCATATAAAAGGGTCTCCTGAGCCCAGTAGAACCACCCAGACTGCCAACCCACAGGACCATGGAAAATAACAAATCACTGTTGTTTTAAGCAATCTCCATTGCCACCACCTCTGCCAAGGATCCATCACCTCTCATCATCTCTCATCACCTCTTACCTGGCTTAGTGTAATGGCCTCCTAATGAATTCTCATCCTTCTTTTGCTCTTGTTACTCTGATCTTTCAATTAGATCATGCCATTTCTATGTTTAAAATCTTCCAACTTAGTTTTAGGGGTGGTTTTTCATGTGGCAATAGATAAATGACATAGTACACCTTATTATTATTTACATAATGAAGATTTCTATATGTCCCTAAACTAGGAAGCTGAACTCCCAGAGTTCTGCAATCCCTGTGCATTAGATACAGCCAGATTATTTGTTCAAGATCTATATTCATGGACCAATCCTATTGAATCAGAACTTCTGGAAGTAGAACTGGGTAGCTTGCAAGTTTACAAATCTGTCTGGTGATTTTTAATTGTCTCTAGAGTTAGAGGATTACTGAACAAAAGAGACTAAAAACTCTATCAACACTGTTGTGCCTACAAGCTATACAGCTTAGGAAAGGAGACCAAGGGTTCACAGGTACTTGTAATACAAGGTAGAAAAATAACTGCTAAATACTAAAGCAACAAAAGGAAAACCCTGTAAGATACAAAGAAAGCTGAGATTAACTGCAAGTGGGGCATAGAGGAAGGCTTTATGAAAAGCAAGACCTTATCACTGGACCTCATAGACTGACTATGCATTAGCTCATGGTAATGGAGAAGTACTAAACTAAGAGCTTAGCTTCCTGGGTTTGAGTCTCAGCTACTAATATCTACTATTTATTGAAAAACTGCTATTTTTAAGGGAATTAGCTAGGCTCTTTACATGCACTTTTTAGAATCTTCACAAGTCTGCAAGGTAGGTACTATGATCTCACTTTGTAATAGGACAAGAGGTTCAGAAAGAAGATGTCATTTGCCCATGGACACACAGCTAAGAGTTAACATATTGAGGATATAGCATCTATGTGTCCAACTCTACAGCACAGGTGCCTTTCTCCTCATCACTCTGCTCCATCAAGGAGCCAAATTACTCTTCTGGGCCTCTGTTTGGCTCATCTCCAACATGGGACAGAGCATTCAAGATGACCTCTGTGTTCCTGTGATTGGAACCTAATCAACTCCACTCTAGGTAATGATTGTACATGTTGGGGTTGAGGGTAACTGGAAGAATGGACCTCAACCCTTCCAGATTGTTTGCTAGGTACCCAATCCAGGAAACACCAATATAAGCTATCATGTTCAATAACTATAGTGCCAAGAAATATGCTTATCTCTTGCTGAAGGAAGACAATGAAAGGAAAAGACAGGATGGGTGGAAGAAGGCCGGTTAGTACACAGTAGAAAAACTGAAGAAATAATTGATGGGAAACAGATGATACAGGAACTCTGACAAAATAGCCTCCAGTTCCTCAGTCAAATTAAAAGGAAGGTCATTTGCCAAGTGGGGAGAATGATGGGAAAAGATTGCTCCAGGTAAAAGAAGAATTTAGCAAGCATGACTAAGGCAATCAGTGAGATGAGGGTGCATGTGTGGCAAGACCTGCATAGCTTTGCCTTTTGATGGTCCATGAGGAAGAGTAGAAAGAGATGGCGGGCCAGAGGAGACCCCGAGGAAGGTAGAAAGGGCACCAGAGCCCCAAGACAGTAATGGCAGCTCCAGACCAGTTGCCATAGAATAATGGCAGAGGGGAGAGCATTGATATTCTGCTCTAAATTCTGCCCAAAGTGGGTGAGAAGCCAATAATTGTTGGTGAAATAATTACGGAGAGTTCACTGCCAAAGGTTGGTGAGGACATTAAGATGCCTAGGTATGGAAGGGTTGGGATCATTAGATTCAGAGGCAGTGCAGGTTAATGTGATGGTCAAGGATATCAGCCCATGCCGAGAGCCCTTAATTCTGTACTAAATTGAGTCAATTCAGATAATTTAATTAACTATGTTCAGAAGTTTTCTCACTTTGGAGAGAAAAAAGTCCTTCTATTTCATTCTAATTTCTGAGAAAATTAGACTGTTCATGTAAGTGCTTCAAAAATTACAAAGTGTTTTAAAAATGCAAGAGATCACTGTTGGTAACTAAGGAAATCTTCTAGAAGAACAGAAAAGAATCAACATTCTTATGCCAAGCACCAGACACTTTATAAAAATCACATCATGTAATCAGCACAATAGCCCTAAAATATGTCTTGTCTCCACTTTACAGATAAGGAAACCAATCCAAAAGGTCTCCAACCAACAAGAGGCAGAGCCTCAGAGTGGCTGAGTGCTCACCGCTGGAGCTATGATTTGCTTGTCCTTGCTTAATTTCCCATTTCAGGGTGCAACCCAGAGACTTCATCTGTTCAAATATTTGCCACACTGAAGCATCTTTTCCATTGCCCAAAACAGTCCTATTAATTGAATCCAATTAATAGAATCCAATTAACAGAAATCCAATCTAGCACCTGACTTTTCAGCCTTCCCTCTACTTAAAACAGTAAAAGTACGGATTGGAAAGAACTGCCAAATCCAAAAATGCCCCTAACTGAGGCTCTCTTCCAGTGGTGACAATGATATATTGTGTTTATATAAAATGCTACCATTTACAAAATTGAAAGCAACTCATATTTAACTTCATGTTGAAACCTGCACCTTTGATTTCTTCCCCCAACACTCCCCTAGCTTTGCCAGTTGCCTCATCTCAGTCAGTGTCATTAGCACCTGTCCTACCACTCAGGTCAGGTGTTCAGAAGGTATCATTCCCCTTTCCCTCGCCCCCTCACTTCCCATCGAACCCCAAGTCACCAAGGCATTCATGTTATCCAACCTCATTGCCAGAACTACATGCCACCATCTCTCACCGATCTCACTGCCTGGACTTTCTACCTGGTCCCCAATGCTATTGCTATGCCCCCTTGATGCACTTCCACACAGTAGCTCAGACTATCTTCTTAAAGCATAGACTAACATAAGTCACTCCCCTGTTAGAATCCACCAATGCTCTAGAGTTGAGTGAATAGCATTGTTCCAGTGCTAATGTCTAGGTTCTAGCAAATGCATCATCAGTAACTGAGATATTAATGTTAGTGGAAACTGAGAAAATTATCTAAGGGCCATTCTGTAATATCTCTACAACTATTATGTAAGTCTAAAATTAGTTCAAAAATATGTTCTTAATTCTACAAAGACTTCTTTTTAATTTAGACTAAGATTTATATTCCTTCCTACAGCCTGTCTACCTCTTGTATATCTGTTCTTGTTCCCCTCTCTTTGCTCTAAAAGCTCCACTCACTGCAGCTTGCTCTCAGTTCCTAAAACATCCCAAGCTTTGAAATCTTTCCCCACATTGTTGTTGTTGTTGTCAGGTACCATGGAGTAGAGTCTAACTCATAGCAGCCCTATGTACAGAAGAAGGAAACACTCCCCAATTCTATGACAGGCACAAGATCATATTTATATGTAAGCTCATTGTTACAGCCATGGTGTCAATTTGTCCAGTTGAGGGTCTTCCTTTCTTTGATTGACCTGCCACTATTCCAAACAAGATGTCCTTCTCCAGGGATTGGTCCCTTTGGACTACATGTCCAAATTACACCAAAGGCAGTCTAGCCATCCTTGCTTCCAAGGAGCACTCTGATTGCACTTCTAGGACAGATCTGTTGTTCTGTAGGCTGTTGTTGTTGTTAGGTGCCATCGAGTTGAGTCCGACTCATAGCAACCCTATGTACAGCAGATTGAAACACTTCCCGATTCTGTGCCAGGCAAATGATCTTATTTATGTTTAAGCCCATTGTTGCAGACACTGTGTCAATGCATCTGGTGGAGGGTTTTCCTCTTTTGCGTTGACCTGCCACTCTCTCAAACATGATGTCCTTCTCCAGGGATTGATCTCTCCTGACTACATATCCGAAATATGTAAGACGCAGTTTGGCCATTCTTGCTTCCAAGGAGCACTCTGGTTGCACTTCTTCTAGGACAGATTTTTTGGTTCTTTTGGCAGTCCATGGTATATTAAATAGACATCTCCAGCACCACAATTCAAAAGCATCAATTCTTTTTCTGTCTCCCTTGTTCAATGTCCAGCTTTCACAACCATATGATGCCACTGAAAATACCATGGCATGAGTCAGATGCACCTTCATCTTCAATGTGACATCTTTGCTTTTCAACATTTTATAAAGTGGTCTTTTGCAAAAGCTTTTCCCAATGCAATGCATCTTTTGAGTTCTTGATTGTGGTTCCCATGGGTGTTGACTATAGAACTAAGTAAGGCAAAATCTTAGACAACCTCAATCTTTTCTCCTTTTATCATGAAGCTGCATACTGATCTAGTTGTAAGGATTCTTCTTTTGTTGATATTGAGGCACAATCCATACTGTATGCTGTGTTCTTTGACTTCCATTAGTAAATGTTTCAAATCCTCTTCACTCTCAGCAAGCACAGTTGTGTTATCTGCATAATGCAGGTTGTTAATGAGTCTTCCTCCAATCATGATGCCACATTCTTCTTCATAAAGTCCAGCTTCTTGAATTATTTGCCCAGCATAGAGATTGAAGAGGTATGGTGAAAGGATGCAGACCTGACGCACATAATTTTCTTGACTTTAAACCAAGCAGTGTTTCCTCATTGGAAACTTCCTGGTCCATGTACAGATTCCTCATAAGTACAATTTAGTGTTCTGGTATTCCCATTCTTCACAGTTTTGTCCATAATTTGTTATGATCTACACAGTCAAATGCCTTTGCATAGTCAATAAACCATAGTCATCTTTCTGTTGTCCTTTGCTTTTGGTTAATATCTATCTCACATAAGCAAATCCCTGGTTCCATGCCCTCTTCTGACTCTAGCTTGATTTTCTGGCAGCTCCCTGTCTGTATACTGCTACAGTTGCTTTTGAATGATCTTTAACAAAGTATTGCTTGTGTGTGATATTAAGAGTATCATTTGATAATTTCCACATGCAGTTGGATTCCCTTTCTTGGGAATAGGCACAAATATGGATCCAAGTAGCTGTTTTCCAAATCTCTTAGCATAAACAAGTGAGCACCTTCAGTGCTGCATCTGCTTGTTGAAAAATCTCTATTGGTATTCCACCAATTCCTAGAGCCTTGTGTTTCACCAATTCCTTCAAGGCAGCTTCCATGTCATCTTTTCTTGCTATTAGTTCCTGATCACATGCAACTTCTTGAAATGGTTGGTTATCCACCAATTCCTTTTGGTATAATGACTCTGTGTGTTCCTTCCATCTTCTTTTGATATTACCTGTGTCTTTTAATGTTTTTTTTCCTAAAGAATCCTTCACTATTGCCCCTTCAGGCTTGAATTTTCTTTTTAATTCCTTAAGCTTGAGAAAACCAGAGTGTTCTTCCCTTTTGATTTTCTATTTCCAACTCTTTGAACGTCATTATAATACTTGATTTTTGTCTTCTTGATCTGCCCTTTGAAATCTTCTGTTTAGTTCCTTAACCTTGCCATGTATTCCTTTTACTTTAGCTGCACATATTCCTTGGGGCAAATTTTGGAGTCTGTTTTGACATATAATTTGGTCTTTTCTTTTTTTCCTGTCTTATAAGAATGATATCTTTGATGTCTTTTCATTTCCCTTCTGCCATCTTTTCCTCTTGGTAATGTCTCTTCTATTTTTCATGTTGTTTATATTTGGTCCTGAGGTCTCAGCTTAAAATGTATCTGTTCACAGAAGCCTCCCTGACTGCTTATCTGAAGTGATTTCCTCTTTGTTCCTGCAGATACTGTGTGAAATTTTGGCATGTGATATCTTCTGCCCTGTGTCCTGCACCTGACTGTGGCTTCCCTGGGAGCTGAGGCCTACCCTGTCTGTCTCATCACCCTCTAAATACAGCCTGTAGCACATTTTCTGGTGCATGGTACATGTCGAATATCTGTTCTCCTTCCTGCATCCTACCTTCCTCCCATATGATTCCAAGACAAGTGATCGGACATTAAATGTTTTATATCTCTGACACCAGGATTTCCTTCATGGGAACCAAAAGGTTAGGATCCGGGAGAAACTTGTCTTCACTGGGGTATCATAGAAATAAATTGTAGAATTTACATTTCCAGACTAAATTTCAGAAAATGGACTTTTTGAACAAGGTTGATTTAAAAAATAAAAACCCTTCTTGCACATTGATTCTGGTCCCATTTTAGCCCTTCCCCAACACAGCCTATAAAAAGAATATAGCAAACACAATATTAAGAGATGAAAGAAACCAGCCTGCCACTGAAACCTTCATTCCTAATTTAGATAAGTGTGTCTCAGGAGATATCTGTCATCTCCTTGAAAGCTTTTAATATCTCATGACCCACAGAACAGCATTTTGGTATTTGGATTTCTTCCCTTTCCCCATATCCTAGTTCAATGGGTCAAACAAATATTGAAATTATGAAGAATCTACACATTACCTATGGGAAAGGGACAGCCTTCAAAACAGAGTGCACAATCACAGTTCTGGTTAGTGAATAAGAAAATATGATACAAAAAGCTGCCATTTATTGTACACTTTATAGAATGCCAGCCACTGAATGCCTGCCTTATTTTATCTCATTTGATTCTTCACATTGTCTTATTCAGCAATGTCACCCAAATGCCTAGAATTGGCACATTGCAGGTGTTCCATAAGTACTTACCGACGAATGAGCAATCATCTAACATCAGTATTATTAGCACCTTTATTTTATAGATGAGAATCTTGAGACAGAGACACCAAGGAATTTGTGCAGCATGACACAAGCAGAAAGTAGGGAATTCAGATTAACCCACCCTTAGTCTGAAACCACTTGCTTTCCAGTTGTAATGGTGAATCTTCATAGCTCTCGGTTCCAATTCCCAAACTCATTTGGGATACATGTCTATAATATTGACTAATCTTAAATCTAAATCTAAAGCTTAGAGTACTCTGATGTTCTGGAGTTGAGCTAATAGCATTATTCCCGCACAAATGTTTAGGTTCTGATAAATGTACCGTAGTTAAGTGAGATATTAACATTAGCAGAAACTGAGCAGATGGTCTAAGGGCAACTCTATAATATCTGTTCAAATCTAAGAATTTACACCTAACACTACTAAGTTTCCAGATGATTGGGTTAGCATGCTACTCTGAATGGAAGAACGACCTCATAAAGAGATTTTTCTTCAAAGTGGCATTTGTCCTTTAAATTTGAAAGTTATGTGACACCATATTTCTTTCCTTATTTCAGGGTCACTGAATTTCCAGTTATTTTTCAATTGGTAGACATACAGGGAATACATATAGGTTAGAAAATCCACATCAGTTTTACCAAGAAACTCAAGGGTAGAAATGCTGGTTTGATCAGTGTTTTCACTGAGCTGCTGGTTAGGACTCTGGAGAGTAGAATCCAATAGCTCTACCAGCTCACAAGGATTCCATCCTTCACGTAGAGAGCAGGAAGGCACAGGGGGACAAAACTTGGGGCAAGGAGACACGTGTGAATCAGAAGCACCTCCTAGAAAATAAAAACAATGTTTTAAAAAGCACTAATTATGTAATAGTCTGCAGCCGTACCACTGTGGCATCCAATCCTGTCAGATCTCAGAAGCTAAGTAGGGTGGGGCCTGGTGAGTACTTGGATGGGAGACAACCTGAAAACACCAGGTGCTATAGGCTTGGGAGAAGGACCCAGCAACCCACTCCCCAAAAGCAATCAGCCATTGAAACCCCTACAAATAGCAAAGAAGCACTGACAATAGTGTTTCATCTGATGTACATAGGGTTGCTATGAGTTGGACACTGACTCGACAGCACCTAACAATTATTGACAATCATATAGGAATATAATGGGATTGGTGCCCCTGAAGTTAGACAATATGATGGGCTTATATATGTTCCCAAAACCATACCAAATGCCTCACATAGATTGTCTCAATTAATTCTCACAGCTAACCTTTGTATAAACAGTATTATTATGTGCAACTTCCAATGAAGAAGGTGAGGTTCAGAGAGATTAAGTACCCTGCCCAAAGTCACACAACTACTACATGAGATAAGAATCTTACCAACTATTATAAAAGTTGGTAAGGATATAGAGAAGTCCTGTGTACCACTGAAATAGACTAGGCTTTAGGACATGTTGGTTTTAGTCCTAATCTTCTCACTTGACATGTATTTGTGCATTAATCTCTTCCCCATTTGGAACTTCAGTTTCCTCATCTGTATAATGAAGAGATTGGATAATATTGGCCAATTTGATGGCAGGGGGTTTACTGCCTGTAAATAGTTGGCATTTAGTCAACAAAAGAGAATAACCTAATATAGACTGAAACAGAAGAAAGACATGGAGGGATCACAAGAGGTAATGCTTGACCTGGGACTTAAAAGACAAGTGAGAGTTTGTTGAACCAGAGAAAAAGGAGGGAGTTGTAGATGTCAAGCACTGGAAAAAGCATATTGTAAGAGACAGAATAAGTGAACATAAGTCATTAAGAACTATGGTGCCTCTGAAGTCAGAAAGGCAAAGCTATAAATCCAGCTTCACATTGTGAAGCTGGCTAGTTATCTACTTAACTAGTTATCTTAGTTCTTTCATCAGTAAAGCGCTGGGGAGAATAGTGGAACATACTTTGTTCATATTGAGAAAATTAAATAAGATGATCCAAATAGTTCCTGGCCTAGCAAAGGCATTCAATATTAATGATCACCCTTTAGTATTACTTTTCTTATGGTTATTAAACACTTGAGAAAAAAAAATGTGTTCAGAGAAGGGCAAGTGGATTTGTGTGGCAAACATCTGTTGATAGCACAGGTGGGCAAGACATGTCCTAAACTGATAGGAAAGGATGTGAGTGGGAGGTAGGGAGAATGAGAGGAAATGAAGAAGTCAGAACAGAGAGATCGTGCAGAGCCTACTATGCTAAAAAGAATTAGCATTATCTTGAGCAAGGGAATAAAATCCTCATGCTTTAAGGATAGTCAGGCTAGAGGCAGAAGATAATTTCAGATGTGGTGGATATTAAGGGAAAGGAAATGCTACCCTGACCTGGGGCTGGGAGCTCTGGGTAGAGGCCATGGTGATGGAAACAAGAACC
>VMDO01010154.1:0-16605 GCA_007922755.1 Pedetes capensis
CCGCAGCCTCGCCAGCATTTGTTGTTGTTTGTTTTATTGATCTTGGCCATTCTTACTGGTGTAAGGTGAAATCTCAGCGTTGTTTTGATTTGCATTTCCCTAATGGCTAGGGATATTGAGCACTTTTTCATGTGTTTCATGGCTTTATGGACCTCTTCATTTGAGAACTGTCTACTCAGTTCCTTTGCCCATTTGTGTGGTTCTCAAACTTAATTGACCACAAGTTCTTTTTGCTTATAACCTATAGAAACATTTGGTAAAACAAGTCATGGGGAACATTGTTCTAAAACATGAGTGTGTTTCATAAACCATTTCTCTTGATCTAGTCACATTTTCTTATTACACTTGTGCCTTGGCTGTAAGAATAATGGCCTTTTATGGCTGAAATAGAAACTGTGAACATCCTATTTAACATTCTCATTTTGCAGAGAGTTCAAATAACTTAGTTCTCATATTAATAAGTAAAAGGTCATAGTAGTAGCAAGGGCCATAGCTGGAGAGAATGTGTACTGAATGCTTACTCCATGTCAGGCACTAGTAAATAGGAGAAGGAGGTTTTTGAAGCCGGGTCTGAATCCCAAATCCATACTTTTAGCCACTGTATGTAATGAAACTAAGATGATAGAAAGCTAGAACCAAGCTGAATATTGTCCTTAGATAATTAAAATGGAAAATAGACCACAAGCAGTTGGATGTGTGGGATGTCTTTTATGCCAGCACTGCATTGAAAAGAGACATATTCCAGGTTTTTCAGCTTGAAATACTTAAAATATTTTCCCGCAGAAATCTTGTCATGACTGCTTGGTAGATATATGTATTCAGCAAATATTAAACTGCTTATTATGAACCACAGGACTCATGGGAGTTTCTAGGCTTCAAGGTGCACTATGAATTAAATGGGCACTTAGAAGCTAATCTTAGAACCTCCCCACCACAGTTAGCATTTCTTGATTAGAACATGTACACCAGGTCCCAAAGAGTCAACCCCAAAGTAAACATTAAAAGTAGGATTTCCTATGGTTGGTTGCTACCTGCCTTGATCTTAGTGAAGAAACAATTAATTAGTAACAAAGCATATAACCATCACTACATGAATGATTAAATTTTAATACATGCATGTGGGTATGCAGTTACAGTTATACTGAGTATTTTCACATTCTGGGTCTCCAAACTTCTAGAGATTAATGAAGTTGCTTATGAATGTGATTAGTGGAGAAGAAAGTCAATTTACATAGTAATATAATCATATTCATTACATTAAGGTGGCTTCATCATTTATACAACTTATATTTACAAACTCTGGTCCTTTTAGTGCAAGTTTTAACATTAATCTTTGATGAGTGATACTAGATGAGATCTGTCAAGAGTTCCATATTTTCAGTTGGTCTTCATTAAAAGCAAAGGGGAAAGAAATGCATATGACTTGGGTATGCTTCACAAGATATTAACACACTTCTGATTTTAATATTCACATGAAGAAATCAGCCCGACTCACTAAATACTGCTGTTAAATTCTAGGAAATGTTAGTAGAGACTCATATTATCTGGAAAGTAACTTCAGTGTGGTATAGTGCTTTGATGGAACTGCCACCTCTTGGCAGGGGAGGAATAAGACATACCTATGTTGGCTATAATTTTAAAACAGCATTTACTTTGGCAAACTCTTCATTGCATTTGTGAATATATATGATGAGGAGGAAGGTCATGGACACATACATGGTCCTCAAAGAAGATCTCAGAATGGTTCGTTAAACCCCAATTATTTAGAAATTTGAATCTAAGTATTTGAAGTGGGAACAGAGAAGTCAGATTTGTCATTTAGATACAGGGCTTTTATACACCTCCGAGTTGGATGATGTCTTCTCTAAAGTCTTCATTTGTTTCTACTCTGTCCTGCAGAATCCTCAAATGCCTCCTTACTGACCAATGCTGAGAAGATTGCCACCATCACCACCACACATGCCCCTTCTCAGCAGGGGGCCCAGGAGACCAGGTCTGATTTGTCTTGTTAGTTAAAAGAGGAATAAAGTAACTCCCCACAAGATAATTTATATCTTGGATTCATTCTCGGTTTCCCCTTGGGCTGCTGTTATATTTATTTCTCTCACTTTGGCAGGAGTACCACCAAACCAAAGCCAGAATCTCAGTTCGAGTTCAAAGCATCCCAGGCTACCCAGGTGAGGGCCATTTCTAATTTTTTTTCTGTATACTTTGCTCATTTCCTTCCAACTTTCTGAAGCTATTTTTACTAGATATGTTTAACAGGTGTCTTAGTTTAAAATAAATAACCTTCTGTGGGATGATTTACCAAATAGGCATTCATATTTGATTTGTCTAGCAAATGACATTTTATGTTATTCCTTTGAAAAATACTCTTAGTTATCATTTTCTAGGGCAAAAACATAAAAAAAAACTGTCAGAAGTATCTGTGATCAAGAAAAAAGCAAAGCAGCTACAGTCTGTCCTCTCAAAATTTGCAAAAACCTATTTCTGCCAAGAAAATATCTTTTGTCATAAAATGTTTCTCAGGCTTGTGAATTTCAGGTGAGACCCATAATTGTCTCTCAGGATGGTAATGGAGGGTACACAAACAATAGGTGGTGAAACAAATTTGGGAAACATTGGGTGATGCAAAGTTAAATAATTTTTTTAACTGGGCTTCATGAAGCCTTTAGTAGTCCATTTATGATTTTCCCCAAATGGATGGAAACTGCTACACAGAATGTAGAGGCTGATGTAACTGCTACATTTACAAATTATGGGTTAGGGAAACTGAGCATCTAGCAGTGAATGGATGGTATCAGGTAATGAAGAATTCCTCTGTCCCAAATTCAAATTGCATCCTCACTGAATGTTAATATGTTCATGTTGTAGCAAATGCATCCATGTATGTAGGTATGCTTGTGAATGTCTTCAAATTTTGGATTTCCAACTTCTCAGGTTAATAAAAATGATTAATAAACAATTAAGAGACAGTGAAAGGGAAATTGGGACTACTGTATTGTCAAATCAGCATGATAAGAGAGCGTTTGGGAAGAGCTGAAAAGAAACATATGTGGACATATGTCCTCTCAGAATGATTACATTTAATTTCTTTAAATAGGAGCAAGATTTTTACACTGTGGAACTAGAAAGAGGAACTAAAGGATTTGGCTTTAGTCTTCGAGGGGGTCGAGAGTATAACATGGACCTCTATGTTCTGCGCTTGGCAGAGGATGGTCCTGCAGAAAGGTGTGGAAAGATGAGGGTAAGTATGTAGGGAAGGGAGCCTGGATAGATGTAAGTAAACCATATGCAGTCACTTCTTGATGCAACATGTTTAGAAGATTCATGTTCATGACAATTTCACTTCTTAACAGCTTCAGGACACTCTAAATGCATGACCCCTGCTCTACTACACCATATATTCTTTCCTAAAGCATAGTTAGTTGTAGTTCCTAATGTTAGATAGTCTTTGGAGTGAAGGATTAAAATTATTTACAAATGTATTAAAGTAGACATTTTCTGAATGCCATTTCCATAGTTCTCGTGTTGGATTGCATGCAGCACGCACATCACTTTACAAGAATTCCTGGATACTGCAGTAAATTTAGAAAGTAGGAAAGCCATGTGTCCATGTAGATTCAGTGTGCTCCATTCATTCTCTAGCTAATCATCAGCTCTCTTCCCCTAACCTTAGAGATTGAGTCCTTCTGCCTCAGCATAGGGCCAGCAACTCCAAGGTATTGAAATTTAAGGTTGCTCTGTAATATTCAGAGCTGCAGTTTTTAAACACACACATCAAAGGTTCACCCTATTCTATTTAGCTGTCTAACATCTGTTAATGTAGATAAATATGTCACTCTCCAGGGAATATTAGATGATCAGGAAAATGTAAGTCATCTACTCATTGTAGATAAGTCACATAGATTGAGACCTATGCATGGGGATCCATTTGCACCAAATTAAAAGAAATCAAAGTCAGATTAGGAAGGGAAAAGTGAATTAAACTGGGCCTGAGCAGAAAGAAGAAAAAAATTGACCATGAATAAAGAACTCAGTATTATGTTTGTACATAAGGCACAATTTTGATTTTGATACTTCTTCAGACTGAATTTTTAACAAGTTTTTGTAATTGAGATAGTAGGACATAAATGTGTTTTAGAAAATTAAACAGGGAGAAACAGCATATATATGTAAAAATATAATTTCTAGGATCAAACAGTATATCATCTTCTCAACATCTTTCCTTTTAGCATATATCTGTACAATTTGTGCATATACAAGAGAAGCGAAAACAGTGGTACATACACATACTCCTTATATCTTAATGTCAACCATATTTAATTATTCAACCAAGTTTCTGATTGAATATCATTATCATACTTCATACAATGGTGTATAACTCACAAGACATTCATCTGGTATGATTCTTGCAGCCTGGTTGGCATGGTGGTATTTTCATTCCCTTCTACAAATGAGAAAACAGATTCCAGGAAGTTGAAGAACTTAAACAAAATCACTTAGCTAACAAGAGAGAAGATTAGAATTCATGGCTTTTGATTCCAAAGCTAGTGCATTTCTCCTTCTTCAAGAAAGTAATAGCCATGTGAGCTGTAGTCTGACCTGTTTTGTTCTCTTCCTTTTGTCCAATGCCTGTTATAGTGGCTAACACAAGAATGATTGTTGCAGTCAACATGTCAACCACAGTTATGGTCTCCTCTGAAAGCTCATCTGTGGAAGGGTTTTCTTGTAATCTCACTCACATGGTTGTTTTAAGATTCAGTGCCTGTTGGGCTATCAGTTGGAGCCCTCCCTTATTTTCTTATCATGGGACTCCATGGGGCAGTATATTAGTGACCTTTCTGTTGGTGGGACAAAATACCTTAGAAAACGAACTTAAAAGGAGGACAAGCTTATTTTGGCTCACAGTTTAAGAGGTTCCAGTCCATGGTTTGTTGGCTCCATTGTTTTTGGACCCATGGCAAGGCAGAATGTCATGGCAGGGAGTGCATGGTAGAGCAAAGCTGCTTAGCTCATGGCAGCTGGGAAGCAAAAGAGAAAAGAATCAAGGACCAGGGTCTCAATATCCCTTTCAAGGTCACACTTCCAATGACCTAACTTCCTTCCCCTAGGCCCCCCTCCTAAAGGTTCCACCACCTCCCAGCAGTGCCATGGATTGGGGACCAAGCAAGCCTTCAACACAAAGGCCTTTGGGAGATACTTGTACACTATAGCAGGCAGCTGTGAACATGTATCAGAGTGAGCAAGTGAGAAAATAAATGAGGGACAAAATTGCTTTGTAACCTAATCTTTGACCTGGCCTCCTATATTACATTTTCCATATTCTTTTGGTTAGAAGTAAGTCACTACTTCCAGCACACATTCAAAGGAAAGGAGATTGTGCACAGATAGGCATACAAGGAGGCAGCAATGATCATTGCAAGCAGTCAAACACATCCTTCCTCCCTAAGCAACTCATTCTCCTTACTGCTTGTTTTTTTGCTGTCTTTTGTTTTGTTTTGTTTTCTGTTTTTACATTAGTACTTATTTAGCATACATATATTTTAATTTTTTCTTACAGTTTTTCTGTCATTAGAATATAATTTCCATGTGGATAGGGATATCTGGGTTCTTTTTGTTGTTGTTTGTTTGTTTTCTTTTCACCACTTCATCCTAAGCAGTGGCAAATGATCTGGAACATGCTATTTGGGAAATCATTCAGCAGAAGAATTTTAAATCAAAAGGATCTCCATAGCTGTGTAACCAGGCACTAGGCTCTATATCCACCACATAAACTTTAAGGAACATAAATTGATGAAGGAGAAATGGATTTACTTATATTCTGGCCAAACTGTAAAGAGAAAAACAAGTTACTGTTTTTGTTTTTAAGTTCTTTTCTTCTTCTCTTTGGCAGACCTCCATCTCTTACAGGAACAAGAGATGAGCTAAAGATTAAACTTGGACAGGAAATGTGTTAGCTTGTGTTGTCATAGACTAAGGGGGAATTCCTTTATTTGGCCCTACACTTCAGGCTTGAGCACATGTTCTTCTACCGAATTCTCACTCCTCAGTGTCTGCGTCCATTTCTGTGAGACTAGAAATAATAATTATTATTTATACAATAACAGTTCATCACAACCTTTTGTGACTCTTCCATATTATTCTCTCTTGCCTTGGTAGATTGGTGATGAAATTCTAGAGATCAATGGTGAGACTACCAAAAACATGAAGCATTCTCGGGCCATAGAACTGATTAAGAATGGTGGCCGCAGAGTTCGTCTGTTTCTGAGACGGGGAGACGGCTCAGTCCCAGAATATGGTGGGTCAAACTATGAAAACATTCCTTCCTTCCCTGGCATGACTCCATGAATTTGTCTCCAGAACGGCAGCAGGAAAGTCCTTTTCGTTTTCCCTATTCACCAGTGTCTTACCAGCCTCTCGCACCATGTGATTATTTGCCTCGCTTGTTCTGAAACCTCTACACATTTCATCCTTTTGCTTGCTTATGTGGACTGGGGCATGGCCTAAGACAAGATCTTGATAGCCCCCTTTCTGATAATCAGAGAGAACATTTTGTCTAGTCCGACCAAGAGCGAAGGAATGTTTGTTTGAACTGTGCCAAACTGTTTCTCAGATCCAATTGTTAGCACAAAATGACTATATACTCCTTGTAAGAAGCAGGAAAGCAGGTTTCCTGAATTATATGTTGAGGCACAATATATTTTTTCTTTTTTTGGTTACTGGATATCTTTATTTAAGAGGTGTGAAACTTCTAGATATTTGGGGGCTATGCTCACCTCCTTTTTACTCTGTATACAATAACTCTCCACCCCCCCCCACTGGTCTCTTATCGTAAATCAGACCACCTGAGCCCACTACTATCAAACAAACAAATAAACAGAAAACTGTTGATCTGTGAGCCATGTTTTTAAGTGATAAAGGATGAAATTGATTCCCAGTGCTCATCAGGAGGGAAACATGTTACTATACCTTTCCTATGAGGAAAGCCAGGCTATCTGTAGAGTTCCTTTGTCATATCTTTAGACATGATTTGAGTAGACAGCAGTGATCTTTACATAGCTTAGTGTTCTGATGGCAAAATATTGTATATTGTAATAATTATGTCCTCTTTATTTGAGATTCTTGTTTAAAATAATAAAAAAGGAAGTTATGCCCTAGATGTAGGGCTTTTTTTTCCCAACCAAAGGTCTACAAAAGTTTCTATAGAAACTGTGATTGAATGGTCCCCATATACATTGGTCCCCTTTATTCGGGATTTATCTGTTATCTCCCTTTTTCTGAAAGCCTCTCTGCACAATTCCCAGTTGCATTTTGGACTTGATGAGATGCTTAATTCTGACATAGCTCCAGAAGGAGACTAGCTCCTTCAAAGGGCAGCCTTCCCAGGTATTGGACATTGGTATGGTGCACAGTATGAGTGGTCTGAGGTAAGGGGAGAAGGTGGGTGTCAGACAAGCCTCTTTTAGAGATAGCCAACCAGAGAGGGACATTAATGATGACATTCAGATGCCATGGCTGCGCACTATACTAAACTTCTGACCGTTAGATGTTTTGATGCTACTAAACTGTGTAACATTGTCTCCCTTTTCTGTCTTCCTTATGCTTCTGTTGGATGTGATATTTCATGTGAGAGTCATCATCAGTAACCTATGTAGCTTCTCCAAACCTATGTCTGTTGCACTGAGGATGAAAATCCAACACTAACAAATGTTCTTTGGGCTAAAAATAAAGATCGTTTAAATACATGGTTTTTCAAGAAAGGTTAAACATGCCAGGGTTGTGCTGCTGTAATGTTTCCATGCGTCATTTGGACTAAATTTCTCTAATTCTATTGATTAGAGCCACAAATGGGTTATAATATGTTAAGTTCCAATATTTTTCTGACTTGATTGGAACCTGCTTCTCTGTGAGGCTATTTTTGTAATGAGTTTTTTGTACTTAATTTAACTGCCGCGCGGCCTAGAGGGGGGAGGGAGGGGACTTTGTTCTTTTGTTGTTTACTGTTAATGCTCTCCTATGCCAGCCTGTCATTGTTCCAGTTGTTTGAAAACAAAAGAAAACAAAACAGAAAAACAAACGGATGCATCCATTGTCTGGGTTCTTGAGTCATCTTATGGCTGTCTAAAAATGTCACTGTTTCAATTGCGGTCTCTGCAGCCTTATTTGAGTGTTGCCTTAGACTGTCTGACTGAATGAATAAACTCTCTTTGCCCTATGTTAACAAATACAGATTTTTTTCTTTCCTCTTTGTTATAGGGAATCTAAATGTTCAACTTTTTCTCTTTCTCTCTTTCTCTTTCTGACTGTTCTTGGTGCTGGGCCCTCCCTTCTACAGCGATGATACCTCCTAATATCGCTGCATGTATGAGAAATGAAAAGCTCGGGGAGGCTTGCTTCTACCTTATGGGCCATAATCAAACTACGGTTTGTAGCTCAATCAATACTAGGTGTTTCTGTGCTGTGGCCTAATTTCCTCATTGCTTCTGCTTAGCTCTATTTTGATATGTTTGGCAATTCATTCTGAGCACCCTGCGTTCCTTGAATTGTAAGTACACTGCTGACCCTGTTGAAGTGTTGCTCTTCCCTATCATAAAAGTAGATATAAGAATCCAGGTTAGATTTACAATAATGGTCTAAGTATCTTTCCTCCCTCAAATGTCAAATGACTTCTGTCTTTATCCTACTTGTCCACCCAGCATTTAGAAAAAATGAGCCTCTAACCACAGAGCTCTCACCTAGATATATAGGGCTTTGCTAGATAGGAGAGGAGATTTCCTAGTTATTCAGGTATCTCTTGGCAAAGTATAGCCCATGAGCCAATCCCTGGCCTGAGCATGTTTTTGTAAGTAAAGTTTTATTGGCAGGTAGCTACACTCATTTCTTTTCCTTTTTACCTGTGGTTTTGCATCACAATCGCAGAGTTGAATAGCTGCAACAGGGGCTACTTGGTCCAAAATGTGTGGTATCTGGCCTTTTAGAAGAACTTTGAAGATACCTTCTCTAGGCTATATTCCTGCTTTTGTTAAAACCCACCCTGAGTTTTGGGAGGTCCTTCATGAAACAGATTAACTGCTTAGTACTGACCTTGTGTTTTCATGAAAGATCCTTAAAGAGCCCTACTCTCTATACTGCAGCATATCATTTCAAGCTGCTATAACTTGTTGGGTTTATAATTGTGACAAAGCATTCCTGCTTTGCAAAGAACTCTTATGAATTCAGGACGCTGTGTCATTTCATATAGTTTAATGATAATAAATAGGAGCTTTCATGGAATGCCCTGCTTTTAAATATGTAAATGTCTTAATGGTATACAAAACAGTCTAGTAGATCCCCATTTCATTGGTATCAGTACGACTGTTTCATGTATCATAAGGAAAAGATGCCTTTAAGCTTAAAATTTCATGATCCCCATCTCACTTCAAATGTGTACCATACAACCTCTCTTCTCCCTTTTATCTGCCAGAAAACTCTCCATTTAAAAAAAAATCCTTATTTTTGAATTAACACAAAAGTCGACAAATAGTTGAATAACACACACAAAGGTAGAGAGAATAGTTTAACAGACCCTTAAGTACAGGTCATATTTGCCAATCAACATCTAGCCTTCGTGTTGCCTCCATAATCCCTTTTGCCCAATACCCTGCATTGTTTTTAATGTAGAAATATACTTTTCAGGTGGTAAAATGTGTAAATCCTGAGTGTAGAGTATGGTGGATTTCTCACCTTCGTACCAGATAAGACATAAACTATTTGTGTCCCCCAGAAAGTTTCCCTCATGCCCCTCTGGGTCAGTGTCCTAGATTATTTTAAGCAAATAAAAACAAGTATTCTTTAAATGAAAGAATATTTGGGAGAATAGGGGAGGGTTGGCAAGGGGAAAAGGCTGATGGGTTGGGGGAGGAAGAACAAGGGACAGGTGAAGTGTCTCATATTTCTAGACAATTAGAGTTGTGCACTTAAAGTCTAAAATCATGACTTTTTAAAATAAGTTCCTTAATGATCTATGTCTTGTTATGGAGAGCAGTCAGCTAGATGTTGAAAGCCACAAGTACTAGTTTTTAACCCCAGCTAGTTGCAATTATACTTAAATTAACCAAGATTCAGTTGGCTTTGATTCTGACTGCTTTAACAGTTGTTTGTTTGTGCCTAATAAGTCAAATGTGGGTGGAGGGGGTGGGGGAGCAGGCGCAGCAGGTCCTTCATACAGAACCGTCACTCTCCTCTCTTCTCATAGACCCCAGCAGCGACCGGAACGGCCCCTCTGCCGGTACACAAGGTGTTCCGGAAGTGAGGCCCGCCGCACCGCCTGACCGCCGACTGCATCCTTCATTGGAGTCCAGTTACCCACCCGATCTTCACAAATCATCACCACATGGGGAAAAGCGGGCACACGTGAAAGATCCAAAAGGCAGCAGAGAGTACAGCAGACAACCCAATGAACACCACACCTGGAACGGAACTTCTAGAAAACCCGACGCCGGAGCATGCCGACCCAAGGACCGGGCAACCGAGGGACGGAGAGATGTGCAGCCGGAGCGGATGGCGACCAACGGCCCCAAGAGGAGGTCTCCAGAGAAGCGCCGGGAAGGCACCCGGAGCGCTGACAATACTTTGGAAAGGAGGGAGAAGCATGAAAAGAGAAGAGAGATTTCTCCTGAGAGGAGGCGAGAACGGTCGCCCACCCGCAGAAGAGACAGCTCGCCCGGGCGGCGGCGCAGGTCCCTCGAAAGACTCCTGGATCAGAGGCGGTCCCCAGAGCGCAGGCGAGGGAGCTCTCCCGAGAGGAGAGCCAAGTCCACCGACAGGAGGCGGGCCAGGTCCCCAGAGCGCAGGAGAGAACGGTCCCTCGACAAAAGGAACAGAGAGGACAGAGTCGGCTACCAAGAAAGGGAAGAGGCCAGTCTGAAACAGGAAACCAGCAGAAGTTCCAGAAATCCCCCGGAGCAAAGAAGGCGACCTTACAAAGAATGTAGCACTGACCTCAGTATTTGAGACTCTGAATCGCATTCTAACCTTTACCATGTCAAAGGTTCTAAGGGGAAGGTCACAAACTGGAAATAATTTGGTTTCTTACCTAATGAAGCATCTGATGCCTGATGATCCTATGAATAGCAACAAACATTTTATGCATTTGAAATCTTATAAGAAAAAATATATATGAAAAGTGTTGTGCCTGATGTATAATATTAAAGAAAGTATTTTTAAATGCACACTTTTTTGGAAATTATTTGCCAAATACTGGCCCAAAGGGATATAAATTTTGTTTCTACATAAACTGTAGAATCGTCAAGAATTGTTCCCTTTTGGGGCAAACTTTTTCTCTTGTGATTAAATGGCGCTGTTGATCATTTTCTCTAAGTAGGGGAAATTATTAAGTTTAACTAACTTGATGTAGACTGTTATGTAGTGACATAGTGCTATACTGTAGACACAAATTTTTCTTAAAAGCAGAGCGCAAAAAGGCAAACTTCTACTTGTAAAAACAGAAGACCTTTTGAAATGGATTAGGATTGCCAATGATCCTAAAACTAAGCAAACTATATGACAAAGACTACTATTGCAAATGAAGGATATTTATAGCTAAACTGTGCAGCACAAAGAAATTTTATGTTCTTGAGTTATAGTTTGTTCAGAAACAGTTTGTACTCTCACTGGCCCAGGAAGGCACAGAGACAAGGTTGGCCGCCATTACCCAAATATTGCATAAGCACAGATTGTCAGGTTCACTAGCACCTCTGCCATCTAATAAGATCTCATTTGAGGCAGTGCCATCACAGCTTTGCTCAACTACTGGAAGGAACAGACAGCAAACATCTTCTGGGTTGTCTGGTCTGATTTGAAGCTGAGTAGTATGTGGAACATAGGACATGTATCTGGTAGCAGGGAGACTTATATACCCCTCAGTAAGCTCCCCCTCTTTAGTGCAAGTCCCTGGTTGGCTTCTGCCAAATTAGGGAGGAGAGAATGAGTTTTGGTGGAAGGCACCTCTCTCTTGATGCTGGGGTTGCTTGTTCCTAGAAATGCCAGTTGCAGTTTGAAACCATAATCAAAGTCTTTAGGATGATTGAAGAGGAAGAAAGTGATCACAGTCATTTTAGATCTGTTTGGGAAACGTCTGCCCTCATGACCCTGTCCTTTGTATCTTTGGACAGCAAAAGAAAACTTAAGGATTTTTCTTTTTAAAAAGACCCATTCTTTTCTGAACCCTCAGGAGGTGTGGTTGGGTTGGCTGTAACCCCAGGATGTGGTTTAAATGGATTACTGCCTAGCTGAGCCAAAATGTTTGCCTGTACCTATTGGACCACTACAGCAAACTGCTGCTTACAGTGCATTGTATATTTCTGTAGTACTGTTTTTGCATTTTCCGTACAGACAAGAAACTTTGCAAGTCAATCACTGTTGTTCCCATGGTACTGTATTTAAAAAAAAAGAAAAAAAAAAGAAAAAGGGGAAAAAAAGAAAAATCCAGTCAATCATGTGTGTACAGAGTTTAAAAATATAATTAATAGAGCCTGTTGGGAAAAGAAAAAACAACTGTTGCCTTTTTTCCTTGTATAAAAGAGAATTTATGACAAAAATTTAGCTGTGAGGAATGTGATGTGTTTATATTTCTGAATATGACATTGATTCACGGAGCTATATTTTGATGTAAACTAAATCAGGTATGTAAAGTTGTTTTAAAAGGGGGGACTGTATAATTAATTCTCTACAGCTTTAGTTGGTTTGGGATATCATCCTTTCCTCCATGGTGAGCCTGCTTGTGAATTATTAAGCATTTATTTGCATCTGTGTTCTTCACTCATTTACTTCTTGCAGTGGGCTATGGACTTAATGCTTTTTCTGTATTGATGAAAAGCACTATGTGGGCCAATCTTTTTATAAAACACTATGCATATATAAATATTACATTGTTCATAGCTTTATTTGACTTATGGGCTTATACATAACATTAGAATGAGTAGCTATAGTTGTATGGACATTTATAAAACAAGTTCCTTCCTTGGAACAGACAAAATGTGCATTCTGTAACTAAAAAGGAAGGAAATGTCTGTGAACATTTTTGTTATCAGAGTTTTCCGTATAGACCCTACACTGAGCTCTGGTAGTAAGGCTGAGGAAGAGTACAACTGAATGACAGTGTTTTGATTTTTCTGTTTTGTTTTCCATCAATTTCCTAAGAGCCAACTTGGAAGTTTTATTTCAAAGGCTCCACTGCTAGGCTTGTTCTCTCTAGTTCTAGCACTATCTGTTATGTTAAATGACTGAGACTCTCATTTGTGGTCCAGAGTCTTAAGCAAGTGAAATCAGGTGGATTTTTGGAATATATGTTGAAGTTAACATTTTGATGTCTTTCTTACGAGAAAAAGATGGCATTTGGCATTTTAAAATCTGCACCACCCACCTCAGCTTGTCTCAGTTCCTGAGGACTTTTGTTGTGGCAATTTCACTTTAATTTCACACATCAGGTTTGCTTTGGAAATATTGTACTGTATAGGGACTATGCATTAAGCAAAAAGAGTTTTCTTCGAACTACTGTAATCTTAAATTGGAAGCTGATTCTTGTGAGCCTATTTTCCCTAAACCCCCACTTCATGTAAAAGTGTTGATGAGAGATGATGGATGAGTATTTTGTATGATTTAATCAAATCATTTAGAGATTCTCCTTCCTCCACAATACAGTTGATGCCTGAAAGAATGTTGGGGGAGGACTTAATACCTTACTTGTATTTTTTAAGTTTCTTTTGTGAAAGATTTTTTAATGCATTTTTACTGTAAAAATACATGGAAATGTATGCATTCCATAACCACTATTGCTTCTGCATTGATATTTTTCTTGTCTCCATGTTGTCTCAAATGTGTCAGGGCAAAGTGATCAATTGAATGTTCCTGATTCCAACTCACTGGTGTACCGCTCTGTTGATGAAGAAGGAACCACACTTTTGCTGTGGAAAAGTGCCTTGCTATGCAGTGTGGTCTATGGACCAACTGCCCCATCATCACTGAAGATCTTCTTAGAAAGATAGAATCTCAAACCCTACTCTAGACTTACTGCGTCACAATGTGCATTTAACAAGACCCTCAGGTAATTCATATGACATGAAAATTTGAACAGCATGGTATAGAGTAGAAGCCTGGTAGCAAAGTAAATTCTGCCAAGCCAAGTACTTTATCACTTCCTAACTATATGATACTGGAGCAGATTCCCAGATTCCTTAATCTCTTTCTTTTTGTTTTTCTCCCCTGTCCCTCCCCCTTCCTTCCTGTACTGGGGGTTGATCTTGCTAGGCAGATACTCCACCACTGAGCCACATTCCCATTCCCACCCCTTTTTTATTTTTCTTTTGGGACAGGATCTCTCTAAGTTCTGCAGGCTGCCTCTGGCCTCAAACTGGCAATCCTCCAACCTCTACCTCCAAGTCACTGGAGATTACAGACGAGCACCATTGTGCTGACTTCCTTAACCTCTTTAAACATCTTTTTTTCATGTGTAAATGAACATCCTTTATAGAGTTGGTTAGAATAAGTGTATAGTACTTAATACACCTCTGACTATCAGAGGGATCCTCAATAAATGACACTAAAACTTTTTTTTAATGTGGATTTTTTGAACAGCAATGTATATCCCACTTTTTTTCCTTCTGGCTTATTTTCCAATCAAAATGAAGAAATATGTTTTCTCACTTGGTTAAAATGGAGAAGAAAACCTTTTGTTTTAATATAAAACTAACAATCTATCTCATGCTACTTAATAGGCATAATTACACTTGCCATTGTTTTGAAATATGAAACGAAAATGTTGTCTTCTAAAATTGAAACAGAGCATAACTTTTGAAGGTAGGTATATATGGAGAGGTAGACATACTCCCAGGTCATACTAGATGAAAAAGCTAACCCACTATTGAAGGATTTAACACATGTCTGGGTTGACCATGTAGTTTCAAGTAACTTTCCAATTTCCTTCACACAGTTTTTGGATTGTTCCTTTTGTAGGACATAGTGGCTGGAGTTTTCCTACAGTGCCTAAGTTCCTGGGCATTCAAAAAGGTTTTATGTTCAATAGTAGGCCTTCCTACAGTCTATCTTTTTTGCCCTATTTTGCTTTATTTTTCACCAACATGATAATTATGGACACACTCACTTCTTAGTATCTCCTTTGTTAAAAATGGGATCTAGAAATGGCCTCCGGCTTAACCAACAATTGAAGCTATTTGTAAAGCCCTTATGTCCTATAAGTTCTTTGCCTGCAGTGAATAGTCACACTAAGAAAAATGTGCTGAGATTCAATTAGACCTGTCAGAATTTTTTTCTGTTGATGGGCAAACTGAGACTACCTTTGATATTCTGCATTAATCTTGAAAAGAAGAGCCCTTTCAAATTCCTTCAGGTGATTTTTCTTATTATGTGGCAACACTGTCAGCATTGTGAGTGTTCAGCACAGTAAGACTGAAGTGCTTTTGGAATACACATTACAAGCTTGCAAGAACAGAAATGACAAAGCTCATTTTCTTCCAACACAATTATTTGGGGTATATTTTGCAGGGAAGGGCTGTCTGTGAAACATTTTGATAAGTTCTCCCCACGATACCTTTACTGATGTCATCACAAAGGAGAAAGGATACAGTTGTACTTCATTAGTGTAGACCTGAGGTGTTTTCTGGACCCAGAGCACAAGACCTCTCTGAAAGTATTATAGGTTGAAGCAAGGTGGTAGTAACTGTTGCAGCATAAGGTAAATTCTGAAGTATTGCTTGTGACTGCTGCCTTTTACTGTGTTGAACTAGAATGTCTTTGTTATCATTTCTTTAGAGGAATTAAGGACATGACTTGCACTGCCTGCAACTCCAAATAAGCAATAAGCGTTGATCTTTTAAGTATATACCTTAGGGAATAAATTCTGTTTCATCTCATACAACCATAGAATTGAAGGGAAAATAGATGTACACATATGATAGCCAAGCCTTCTTCCTCAATGACTCATTTTCTTGACAAGTATTTATTGAAGAACAATAACTCTGTGCCAGGTGAAATGATAGAAATACCTTCTTTTTGGTCTGGAGAGCTTATAGTTGAGTGGGAGAAGAAAACATATAGCCACATACTAAGCAGAGGCATGGGCCTCTGTAATAATGACTATTAGGAGGTTTATTCACATTGAGGAATGAGATGATTGAGCAGACCAGAAGGAAGAGAAGGACTTAACTAGTGACTGAAGGAACATAATGTAGGCTGAGACAGAGGCACAGAGGCAGAGAAAAGAGTGTGGTCCAAATAGAAAGGCTCGCCCATGAAGAGCTAAGCTAGCTGCGTTCCCAATTCCAGACTTCAGAATAATGGAAGACCATTGAAGACTTTTTACAGAGCCTTTGGACTCATATGCTTGTATGGAGAGGGAGATTGTGACCAGGTCAGTTTTGAGAAAGATGGCTTCACAGCACCATGGGGGAAGAAGAACACAATTTAAATTAGGCATTGGTGCTTTTCTAGGCAGCACTTGTTACCGTGGGATCCCATCCAAGAGAACACATGAGTTTTTTGTCATGTGCTTTGAGCCAGGCTCATGTTTACTATCTTATTAAAATAATTCATTTCCTTTCTCATCTA
>VMDO01010154.1:16705-53326 GCA_007922755.1 Pedetes capensis
CCTCCTTTTTTTTTTTTTATTCTGAGATAAAGTCTCACTAAGTTATGAAGCCATCCTCTGGCTTTGCACTTGCAATTCTCCTGCGTTCGCCTTCTGACTCACTGAAATTACAGTCTGTGCCACTACACCCAGCCAAGTCTTGCAATCTTGTTTTGACTTTTTTTTTCTTATTTGTTTGTTTATTTTGTTTTTGAGGTTGGCCACATTTTCTTCTCAAGCTACATAAGCCTGTTTAAGTATTACCCAGTCCATGCTAGATATCCCCACCTTTAAATGTTAATAGAAGAACCACAACTAGGATTCCTCATTTTGAAAAACAGTTTTTTTAATTTATGAAAGTAATGCATACTTGTAATAAGATATTCAAGCATTTCAGGAAAATATAAAGTAAAAAGTGGCATACTCCCTCAACACAAGTCAAGCTTAGACCACAGAAGTAGCTATTGAGTTGCCAGGGAGGGGACTTCAGGGGTGTGATTACAGATTGGATTCCTCTGTGCAACTCTATGCATGGTAAGAGTCAGAGTAGAAAACAAAAGACTGTTCTGAGGAGAGAAAGATGTGAAGAGCACCAGGAATGCAGAAAGAGGTGACAGGGCAGCTAAAAAGCATGGAGAAACAGGTGATGCAGTAAAAAATAGGGAACATTCTGCAACTCCAACTACATGGGGTGGGAGGAGGTGGAGGAGTAGGTGCCAATCATAGGTAGTCATAGGAGTAGAAGCTTCAATCATAGGTAAGTCCTGATGACAACACACTGGTAGTCCTAGCCACAGGAGAAAACCACAGTTCTTGCAAGCTTTAAATCCAGTGTGGGGATTTGGTCTGGCAGTGACTCCTCCTGCATGGCAGTCTAGCACTGGAAAATATGCTTTCCATTGCTCCCCATTTCTTTGAGTACTATAACCAGGCAACATCTTGAGAAGAGGTCTGTTGTTTGAGACTGGCCTAGTTTGGGGACATGAAAACATGGAACAATCACAAGTGAGGGAGCCTGAGAAGAGTCTACCACAGTATCTAGATGGAAGATAGTCACCGGGCAGTTGTGGTAGGAGGCATCAGATGCAGACCCATAGAAAAATTTAAGCAGCAGGGAGCTCAGGCTGTGGAGGGTGTAGGGGTTGGTGGCCTCTCCCTCTGGTAAGATGTGAATCCCATTTCCTGTGGATTCGTGTGGAAGCAGAGAGATCCAAGACCATGGCCAGAAGATTACTCGGCCTTCAGAGGTGCCTTCCTGCCATATGTGTTTTGCTGCTGGGTAGAACTAAGATCTGAGCCCAGGTGCAGCAGATTGCTTAATTTCTGTAGTCTCCTCCCTCCCATAGGGTGGTTTACTACTGACCAGAGTCTGAAAGCACTGAAACTGGCAGGCCAAGTGCCCAGTTCCCTTTAGTGTCCCCTTCCAATGCAGATATCAAGGTTCTGTTTGCTCCCCAACCCTTCACCACACACAGGGCTCACCCTGTAGCTTGGAAGTTTAATTCCTTTGGGTAAACAAACTGGCGGGTATCTGGAATGAGTGGGAACCTAGCCCACGAGCCACAAGCCACATTGAGGCCAGGAGCAGCTCCTAGTGTGCAAAGGGAAGTTTCTAAAGTGAAGGCAGCCCTGATGCCAACATACTCTTCATTGGCTTGGCCCTCAGTATGCCTACAGTACCAACCTATAATGTGGGAACAGAGATATTATTGTAGAGTCTACCTGTGACCCACTATACTCAAATCTAGAAGATTTTCATACTAGAAGACCCAGAAAGAGTTTTCTTTAATTCTTTGTTGTGTGTGTGTGTGTGTGTGTGTGTGTGTGTGTAATTTTTCTTTTCATATTTTCACCATTGATTTTATTTATAAAAATCTTTTACATTTCTTTTCTTACCATTATCTAATTTATGTATTTTCTTTATTTTGTAATCTAAATTTTTATCTCCTCCTTTCCTCTTCCTCTTTTTCTTTTTCTTCTTCTTTTTCTTTTAACCATCTTCCTTTTTTCTCTTTTCCTTCCCCCTCCTTTATTTCATTCTATTATTGTTATTACTTTTACTTTTATTATTTTAAACTTTACAGTTTATATTATTTTGCCACTTTTTCTATGGGGATTAGTGGTATAGTAAATATCTTTAATTGCTTTTTATTGTATTTCCATAGCTGATTTGTTTTGGTGTTTTGGTGTTGTTGATAATATTTTGTTTTCTCCTCTCTGAGTGGCACTAGTGATTGCACCCTCAAGAGAAGGCTGCTCACTAAAATGCCCACACATAAAACAAGAAGAGCTATCTGTCCTAATAGATATGCAAATCACAACACAGAAACACAAAAAATATGAGAAAGGAAGGCAATATGATTCTAAAAATCCATAACTCTTCAATAACAATTCAAAGATCTTGAAATGCCAAAGAATTAAAATTATCTAATTTTAAAATGATCATTGACCTCAGAGAAGATTCAAATAAACAAATGAACTAGAGAAGTCAGTTCAAGATTTGGGCAAGAAATTCAGCTACTTGGACAAAAAATTTAGCAAAGAATTAGAGATTTAGAAAAAAAAATGGAGATCATCATGGTTTGAATATAAAGTGTCCCCCAAGGGTCATGTGCTTTAACGTTGGGTCCCCAGCTGGTGGCACCGTCTTGGGAGGTTGTGTGTCTAGCTTGCAGAAGTAGCTCCGTGTGGGTGGGCCTTTGGAGATTCTTACCCCAGACCTACAGCCCAGATGGCTCTTTGTTCCTGGTCCATCACGTTTTGAGGTTTTCTGACATAAGCCCTGCCACTTCCACCACCATGCCTGTCTTGTTGCCATTATTGACTGATTCTCTGTGAGCTCCCAATAAACTGCTTCCCCTGTAAGTTTGGGTTGATTTTTCTCCTACAGTGATGACAGCTAACTAACCGTGAGGTTTCTAGGCCTTTGAAACATGTATGTGGGAGTTTGGAAGATTTTGGAGATGCAGGTGAGAGAAGCCCTGGAGAGTATAGGGAGTGGTCCTGGTGAGAGTAATGAAGACCAAAATGCCACTGCGAATAGAAATGTAGATATGGCTCACAGCATTTTGGAGAAAAATGAAGACTCTATTGAACATTCGACTATAGGCAATCCATGTTATATTGTAGCAAAGAGATTGTATTTTATTCATGTCCTAAAGATTTGAGTGAGGCTAAATTTTAAAATTATGAGCTAATTAAGTTGGTTGGAGAAACATCTTGAGGGTGATGAGATATAGGCAGTGTGGAATGGTTGTTGCTTTCTGCTTTTAGCCAGATTTATGAGAAAAATATGGAACAAAAGGCACAGAAAAAAGATACTTAAAAATGTGCTGCTTAAGCTGGGTGTGGTGGTGCATGCCTGTAATCCCAGCGGCTTGGGAAGTGGAGGCAGGAGGATCAGAAGTTCGAGACCAGAGGCAATCTTCATAACTTAGAGAAACCCTGTCTCAAAAAGTAAAATAATGGGCTGAGGGTGCAGCTCAGTGGCCCAGCACTTGCAGAGTATGCAAGTGAGAGGCCCTGGGTTCAACCCCCAGTACCTAAAAAAAAAAAAAACCTGTTTAAAGAGGAAAAACTGCAGCTTGTCTTACTATGGACAGGGATGGTTTGGGCAAGGAGGCCTTAACTGTTCACTGTTAAGGAAATTAAGCCCTGGTGAAGAAAAGCCTTGGTATTTTCACTGGGACCAAAGAATTTCCCTCAGAGCACAGAAGGAGTCAGGCAGACCCTCCCAGCTAAAGCCCCAGGGCATGAAAATGGAGTGTCTGAAAAGCTATCTCCCTGATCAAAAAAGTTAGTGTCTGAAAAGTGAATGCTTCCTAGATGCCTTGCTGAAATGGGAATGCCTAGGGGGATCACTGCATCAGCCATGATCCAAAAAGGCCTAGCTACCTCTTGAGCTAGCAGCAACCCTTGGCGACATCAATCTGGTGCTGGTTTCACAGGCATGCAGAATGGAAGAATTAAGGGGTTATGGAGGCTACCACAAAGGTTCCAAAAGATAACCTGCAAGGCCAGGCAATGTGTACCAGGGCTGGGTGCCCTGTGTCGAGCCCCTGAAGGGCTGAAGAGTGAAGCTCTGAGGGTGATGCCTAATCCGTAGTGGAAACCACGGGATATTGGAGATGTTAGCAACGTAAAGAATCTGCCAAGGGAACCTTCCAGCAAGAAGAGGAGCCAGCCTAGTAGGGTCATCTGCCACAAGTCTTGCTGCTGCCGCCACTATGCCTGCCCTGATGGCTCATTAGGGACTGATTCCCTGTGAGCTCCCAATAAACTTCTTCTCCCATCAGTTTGTTTGGGTTGGTTTCTCTGCTCCAGCAAGAAATGCTGACTACTACGCTAATCTTAGAAATGAAAAGCTCAATAAATAAAATTTAAATACTTGAGCAATGTAGAGTGGTGCACACCTATAAATCCAGCACTCTGGAGGCTGAGGAAAGAGAATCATGATTTAAAGGACATCCCAAATCTAAGGAAAGAAAGGGACATCCAAGAATAGGAGGCATGTAGAAATGCAAATAGACATGACCAGAAAAGAACTTGTCCACATCATATTAGAGTTAAAAGGACATGAGTACAGTACAAAGAATACTGAAAGGAGCAAGAGAAGTGCCAAGGTACTTACAAAGATAAGCCTATCAGAATAACAGTTTATCTCTCATTAGAAACCCTAAAGGCCAGAAGTGCATGGACTGATGTATTTCAAACCCTCAGAAAAAATAACTGCCAACCAAGATTATTATACCAAGCAAATTCATCCTTTAAAATGAAAGGAAAAAGACCTTCTGTTACAAGCATAAACTTAAGCAATTCATGACCACTAGGCCAGCGTTTCAGAATATACTTAAGGAATTCTATACACAGAAGAGGAAGAAAAATACAAAAGCATGAGAGCTCAGGAAAGAAGAAATCTCACAAAACTTACCAGAACCTTTGGGATACAGCAAAGGCACTGCTAAGGGGGAAGTTTATAGCTATGAGTGCCAACATACAAAAGTCAAAGAAATCTCAAAAAACCCTACAAGGTACCTCAAGTTCTTACAAAAATAAGAACAAGCCAACACCAAAACAAGTGGTGGTGGTAGTGTCAGGTGCTATCAAGTCAGGTCCAACTCACAGCGACCTACATATAACAACTAACCACTACCTGACATTGCTATATGCATGATCATTTTTTATATTTGAGCCCATTGTTGTAGTCACTATGTTGTATTCTCATTTTGAGTCATCCCTCATCAGGAAAAGGAGGTTCTAGGGGCTCTACTCCATTTCCATCGTTAAAGTCAATTCTACTTTGAGAAGGCAGTTCTTCCCCAGTAGTTTTTTAAATGCCTTCCAGCCTGGGGGCTCATTTTCTGGCACTATATTTGATAGTGCTTTTCTGTAGTTCGTAGGGTTTTCAATGGCTAAATGTTTCAAGAATGGGCTACCAGGTCCTTCTTCCTTGTCTGTCTTAGTCTAGGACCTCAGCTGAAACCTGTCCACCATGGGTGGCCCTGGTGGTATCACAAATACTCGTGGCTTAGCTTTTAGCATCACAGCAACATTCAAGCCCCCACAGCACAACAAGGTGACAAGCACATAGGGGCCAAAATTAGTAGATGCAAAGGAATAATAAAAAAAAATAGATTAATGAAATGGAGAATAAGAGAACAATACAAAGGATCAATGAAACCAAAGAATGACCTCTTTGAAATGGTAAACAATATAGGCAAATATTTACCCCAGCTAACCAAAAGAAAAGAGAAGGTTCAAATTAATAAAATTAGAGATGAAAGGGAACATATGCTACTGAAATCCAGAGGATCATTAAGGCGTATTTTGAAAACTTATATTTCAACAAATTGGAAAATATAGAAGAAATAAATTTATAGGAATATATGACTTACCAAAATTGAACCAAGAGGAAATAATAACCATCAATGAGATTGAAGCAGGAATAAAGAGTCTTTTAATGAACAAAATCTCAGGACTGGATAGATTCACTATTGATTTCTACTAGACCTTTAGAGAAGAACTAATACCAATGCTGCTCAAACTATTCCTTAAACTAGAAGGGGAAGGAATGATTCAAAACTCATTCTATAAAGACAATCCTACCCTTATACTAAAACAGGATAAGGATACAACAAAAGAAGAAAACTAAACCTCACTTTCCTTGATAAACATAGATGCAAAAATCCTCAATAAAATGCTTGCAATCCAAATTTAACAATGCATAAAGATCACACACCAAATCAAGTTGGTTTCATTCCAGCAATGCAAAGATGTTTCAACATGGGCAAATCAGTAATACATCACATAAATAGCATCAAGG
The DNA here is from genome assembly GCA_007922755.1 of Pedetes capensis. NCBI lineage: Eukaryota > Metazoa > Chordata > Mammalia > Rodentia > Pedetidae > Pedetes > Pedetes capensis. The sequence goes on from VMDO01010154.1 coordinate 23,007, forward strand.
ACAAAAGTCATATGATCTCAATAGATTGAAAAAAAGTCTATGAAAATTTTTTATATACTTTCATGATAAAACCCATGAGGAAACGAAGAATAAAAAGGTCATACCTCAACATACTAGCAATAAAGGCTATATATGGCAGTATATATAGGCTATATATACCAGTAGCCAACATTATACTGACTGGAGAAAAACTGAAAGCATTTATTCTAAAATCAGGAATGAAACAAAGGTATCTAATAAATTCAGCAAAGTAGCAGGATACAAAATGTACATAAAAAGTCAGTAGCTCAGCTATGTGCTAATAACAAAGAGGCTGAGAAAGAAATCAAGAAACTAATCCCAATCGCAATAGCCTTGAAAAGAAAAGAAAGGACAAGACTAGGAATAAATCTAACCAAGGAAAACTATGAAACACTAGAGAAAGAAATTAAAGAAATACCAGAAGATGAGAAGACTGTCAACATTCATGAATCAGTAGAATTAATAACATGAAAATAGTCGTATTACTGAGAGCAACATATGGATTCAATGCAATCCCCATCAAAATTCCAATGATATTTCACAGAACTAGGAAAAAATCCTAAAATTCACATGAAAATACAAAAGACCCTGAATAGCCAAAGGAACACCAAGCAAAAAAAGCAACACTGGAGATATCATAGTACTTGATTTCAAATTATATGGGAGAGCCATAATAAAAAACAGCATGGTACACAAAAACAGACTCATAGAACAATACAATACAATAAAGATCTAAGAAATCTATGCAGCCATAGCTATCTTAATCTGGACAAAGGTGGCAAAAACATACATTGGTGAAAAAACAGCCTCTTTAACAAATGGTGCTGGGAAAACAAATTGACATGTACAAAACTGAAACTAGATCCATATCGCTCCTTGTACAAAAATCAACTCAACGTGTATCAAATATATTAATGTAAGGCCTGAAACTTTGAAATTATTAGAGGAAAACATAAGGAAAGCACTTGAAGATCTAGGCATGGGCAATGACTTTCTGAATAAGACGATAATAGCTCAAGAAATAATAGCAGGAATTGACAAGTTTACATCAAATTAAAATGTTTCTGCACAACAGTTAATAGCCTAAAGACTCTGAGAAAATCTTTGCCAGCTGTTCATTCAGCAAGAGACTAATAGCCAGAATACATTAAAAAAAAACCTCAAAAAATTAAACACAAAAGAGCAAATAATCCAGTGAATAAGTGGGCAAACAACTGAACAGACACTTCTCAAAATAAGAAGTACAAATGGTCAATAAATACTTGAAAAACCATTCAACATCTTTAGCCATCAGGGAAATGCAAATAAAACCTACAATGAGATTCCATCTCACCCCAGTCAGAATGGCTAGTAGCATCAAGAAAACTGCCAGGCAGTGTCTATAATCCCAGCAACTCAGGAAGCCGAGGCAGGAGGTTCTCAAGTTTGAGGCCAGAGGCATAATGTAGCAAGACCCAGTCCCAAAAATAAAAAAGGGGCTAGGGTTGCAGCTCAGTAGTGAAGCAAGGCTCTGGGTTCATCCTCCCTGTACTACAAAAACATATAGACAGAAAAAAAAACAAGCAACAGATGCTGACCAGGATCAGGGGGAGGGAACACTTATGCTGTTGGTAGGAATGTAAATTTGTCCAGCCACTATAGAAATCAGTATGGCTATGAAAAAATTAAAACTACCATATGGTCCAGCTATACCATTTCTGGGTATACACTCAAAGGAATGAGTCAGCACACAATAGAGATACCTATATAGTGATATTTATTATGACGTTGCCCACAATAGTAAATTGCTCATCAGTTGATGAATGGATAAGGAAAATGTGATATACATACACACTGGAGTATTATTTAATCATAAAGAAGAATGAAGTCATGTCCTTTGCCGGAAAATGGATAGAACTGGAAGTTATCACATAAAGTGAAATAAGCCAGACTTAGTAAGACAAATACCATATATTTTCTGTCATATGCAGAATCTAGGTTAAAAAAAAAAAAGACTTTAAAGTAGAAATGGGACTGTTGAGGAAGAAAAAGGGGGCCAAGGGGAGAGAGGGACAGGAGTGGATAAGGGATGTGGGTGACTGATTAAAATACATTATGTACATGTATGAAAATCTCATAATGAAACCTATTATTTTGTACAACTAATATATATGCTAATAAAATTTTTAAGAAGTTTATATTAACAGTTGGGTTCATAAAGTTTCTAATCTTTTTTTGTATCAGTGCATATATGTGTGTGTGTGTGTGTGTAAAGTCTAACCTGCCGCAATACAACTGTGACTTCTGATCCCGTCAGATCTCAGAAGCTAAGCAGGGTTGGACCTGGATAATAGTTGGATGGGAAACACCCTGGGAACATCAGGTGCTGTAAGCTTGGGAGAAGGACTTGATAACCCACTCCCAAAAAAAACAATCTGCCATTAGAAACCCTATGAATAGCAGAGAAGCACTGACAGTAGTGTTTCACCCGTTGTACATAGGGTTGCTATGAGCCTGACATAGACCCAATGGCACCTAACAACAACAATAATAAACTCTAGTTTTTCTTAGCGGTATATATGTGTGTATAAATATAGATGTTTATACATATAAAATCTCATATACCTCATGTATTTCCCTTCTGGCTGTCTCTCTCCTCACATCTCTCAGGCACCGGCAGAAAGTTTTCTCATTCTTTTCTTTGCCTTTTTCCATTTGCCCATCTACAGAGTCTTCTTTTTGTAGCAGCAAGAGCATTTCTTTTAAAATAGCAATTGAAAATTCAAAGTTTTTGCAGTAGGCTCAGAAGCCTCATGTGATACATCTTCTTCTGTCCTCTCAGACCTTCCTTATCAATTCTGCTCCAGCCACTCTGTCATACTCCCAGCCTTAAGGGCTTTGCCTGAGCTAACCCCCTCCATCCTGTTATTTCCCCAAGTATCCATAGCTGGCTCTGTCACTTTATTTAAATCTTTCCTCATATTTCATTCTTATAATGTACCTTGCTCTGACCACCCTACTCAAAAACTTCAATTTCTCTCTTTTCTTTTCCCCTCTGTAGCACATTTAACCTTCTAACCTACTGCTTACTTGATGTGCTTAAATTTTATCTCACTTTTGACCAGCTGTCCCCCTCTAGAATCAGGGCCAGCTTTTGGAATTTGCAACCTGTGTAGCTATACAAAGCCACACACTTAGAAGGACCCCTTATGTGGCTTAATATTTTGCTCTCATGGTCCTCAATTTTTAGTAATTTTTGAGTACAGAGCCCCACATTTTGGATTTGCACTGAGCACTGCAAATTTTGTTGCTGACTTTGTCTAGGATGTAAGCTTCACGTGAGCAAAAAATCTTTTTTGGGAGCAGAGGTCTTAAAGTAAGTTTCAAGAAGGTGAGGATTTTTTCTCTGGTCTCAGATGAATTCCAAATTCCTGGAACAAAGCTTGCCACATAGTTGGTGCTCAGTAAATGTAAGTACTTTGCTCTTTTAATAGCTATGTATCCTGCAGTTGACCAGAATTTACTTAACAAGTCCCTTATGGGTACATAGTTGCTATTACAAAAATTTGCTGCAGTGAACAACTTTATACTTAAAACTTGGCATCCTTGAGTGGTTTGGTTTAAATACTTCTGAAGGGATAAATTGTGACTCTTAGTTCTTTTTTATTTCTGGTGACACTGATATTATTGAGAATTTGCATGCTTTCATTGGGAACAGCTTTTAGCAAAGTGCTTGCAGGCTGTGGGACTATTTCCCATCAGATGAGAGTTTCCAAGTGCAGCGTAACTGTGAAACCAACGGTTCATGGCCTCAGGTGCACACTGGAATCACCTGGGGAGCTTTGAAAAAGCTGAGACCTGGGCCCCTCCCAGAGATTCTGATGTAATTGCTCTGGCTGTATCCTGGGTTTATAAAGGAACCCAGGTGATTGTTAGGCAGCCCTTACATTCTCCATCTTTAACCTCATGGACTGAGAGGAATTGAATAGAATGCTTTGTTACTTTTCCCTTCTCCATGGGGTGTCTGCTTTTGCCCTTTTCAGTTTGCAGTCAGGCAGCAGCTCAAAGGAAAGATGGTTCAAGATTATTTTTGCCAACCTTCCTACTTGCATGAGGTTATTAGCCAAATATAAACCTAATTGGCAGGTATGTATCAATTGTGAATTCTATTTTATATTTCTGTCTTCCCTGAATATATTCACTAATAAGGATAATTGAGAGTCTCCTGCATTCCCAAGAAGGTGTCAGAAAGCACCTATATGGTACCAAGACTTAACCAGAGTGCTTACTTCTCTTAAATTCCTTTGAGAAATATTTTAGTGCTCTTATTTAAATGGAATATGTGGTATGTTAAAGCTTAACAAGAAAGAGAATATTGAATAATGAGCAATTAGCAGTCGTGAGGAAGGAAGAGCATTTTCTAGCGAGTTCTTGGTTTCCCAAGTATTTTTGATTCTTCTCCCTTCCCCAGCCTCCACCTGCAACTACTTTTAGCATGAAACTTTAGGGGTGAAAAATGTGTTATGACTGAATGAGTGGAGTGTGACATCCCTATAACCAAAATAACATTCAAGTTTTAAAATTTGAGAAGAAAAATATTCTTGGGAAATTGTTGCTGGCAATAAATGCCATTTACCTAGAAGCTGAGATATTAATGTGAGACACTCTCACACTGACCTGTGGCCCAGAATCCAACAGTGATATGAGTAGCCTTAATTCAGGAACAAAAGGGAACTCATATCTGAAACAGTCCTGAAATATGTGACCAGGTAGTATCTTATCCTTTCGTTGGCTGCTGAATATAGCAGAACTAGCAAAAATTTCATCTCTTACCAACCCATCAGTTTGACCGTCTTCTCTATAACCACCTCTTCCAGTAGGAATTTTATGAGGCAGATTCTCCACTTGCCCCTTGAAAATGAAAGGTTGGGTAATTTAACCATTTCCATTTTCTCCTGAAAATATAGCTTCATCCAAAGCATTTTGTCAGCAAGTGTGTACTGAGTTTCTTCTATGTCCCAGGCATAGTGCGGGATGCTTGTGTAAAACAAAGCAATAAAACCCCCATCTTCCTGAAGTTTAGAATCTGGCAGGAAAACTAGACATCAAGTAGTTAAGTTAACTTGTGGCAAGAGGTCTGGAGGTGGATGTGATGCCCCTGTGTATAGTACCTCTAGTAGGGAACTTCATCTGGATTGTGCCAGAAAGGGAGTCAAAGTAGAAGATGAGCTCTCCAAGGAGAAAGCAAGGCATGGGCAAAGGCCTCATTGCAAAAGAATGCTGGCTTATTCATGGAGTGGATGGAGACCCATAGGACTAGAAGATCTGGCGTAGACAGAGTAAAACACATAAGCAACACCCAGAAAGTATCTATGAGCCTTAGAGAGAAGGACCCATTGCCTTTTCCCATAGCGGGAGAAAAGAGAGACTGAAGGAACAATTTACAGAGGACCAAGTGTCTTCCCTCACTTGCTAAAATAACTCCCACAACACAAAGCAGTGGGGACAGCCCATGTTCAACATCCAAAAACCTCTCAGAATAACCACAACTATGTGAAGAGAAAATCATGGGTTGGTCTCCTATTTACAGAGGAACAAATATTTTTTTAAATCATAAATAGAAGTTTATTTGGTTCACATTTCTGGAAACTGGGATGTGCAAGATAGAGGGGGTGCACCTGGTGAAGGCCTTCTTACTGTATCATAACATGGAACAAATATTTTGTTAATTCTTCCTACAAGAGCTGACATCTGGATTCTAGATAGTGCTCTTAGAGTGGGAACACTTTTGCTGTCATTAGTTGATCTTCTTAGAAACTTGTAGCCCAGGGAAACATTTCTTGCACATAGATGGATGGAATAGTTGAGCACTATCATGAACCCCATGAAATCACAGGGTCTGGTTTATGATGTGTCCCCCCTCAATCTATTTTGGTTTTATTTCAGAAATTTTTTTCATGGGCTTTTTGTTTTAAATTACATTAGTATATTTTGTCTGGATTTTTTATTCCATTCTTCATTTTTATTAAGAATGTATTTCTTCTCTCTTCTTAGGTTCCATTGAAATGTATAAGAAATCCCAAAGGCACATACCTGGGTAATGAAAATGTCTTTATTTTCCTTCCAATTAGTGGAATTTAATTTGGATTTTGAGGAAGGAGTTCTTCCCTTGCTCCTCCTTTGTGCCATTGTGCTTTGGCATCAATGGTCATTGTCAAATGTTGGAAAATGGTGTAATCCATTTATGGAATTTAGAACAGAAAGAACTGCATATTTTCTAAGACTTCATGCTACTTTTGGGATAGGACAGGAGTGGGGATTGCTGAGAACATGATTCAAACTTTGAGAAAACTGGGAAGAATAGTTGAGGCAAAAAACCCCTCAATTTTTATTTGTTTTATGATACAGTTAATACATGCTAAATTAGCTATCCCGCCCCCTGTGGTACTAAGGGGTTGAACCCATGGCCTTGTGTGTACTTTGCAAGTGCTCTACCACTGGGCTGCACTTCCAGCTATCTTTTAAAGTTTTTTTTTACCTTGAGCCAGGGTCTTCCTAAGTTACACAGGCTGCCCCTGGACTTGCACTTGTGATCCTCTTGCCTCCGTCTCCTGAGTTTCTGGGACTATAGGTGTGCATCACTGTGCCTGGCTTCATTAACTACAGTTTTAGCAAAATCCAGAGAGTATAAGATAAAAACTCCCCCTAACCACTACCCTCCCAAATGCCAATCTTCTTCCAGAGTTAAACACAATTATCAAATTGAGTTTCTTCTCCCAAACACATGACTGGATCTATGCAAATCCTCCAAAGCATTATCTATAGGTATTTGGAGTGTGTACATACTTTTGTCTGTGTAATCCTGAAATGATAAGTGTACGATATTGTGCCTGTTATTTGGCAGGGTATTTTGTTTTCTCATGTTTAATACATCTTGCTGATTCTATCAGCTCAGTGACTGTTCTCAGGCCTCCTTTTTACTTTATTTTTGTTGTTGTTGTTTACTCATTTATTTTATTTTTTGTTGTTAACTGATGAATTTTTTAACTGCTTAATTCTGTAGAGTACTGGTCTTCTCAGGTTGTCAAACAGCCTATCAGCAATTAGTAGACTTTAATGACAGACATTTATTTTCTCACAATTTTTTTAGGGAAGAAGTCCAAGATCAAGGGGTGCGAGTTGGGTTCTGCTGAGGGCTCTCACCCTCGCTTACAGACATTTCCAGAGTGCCTTGACCTGGCCTTTTCTCTGTACATGTGCTTGTAGTGTCTCTTCCTTCTAGGGACTTCACTTTTATCAGAGGAGGACCCCACCCCTAAAGACGTCACTTAACCTTCATTTCTGCACCAGGTGTGGTGGCGCACACCTGTAATTCCAGCGGCTCAGGAGGCGGAGGCAGGAGGATCACAAGTTTGAGACCAGAGGTAGTCTGTGTAATTTGGTGAGACGCTGTCTCAAAAAAGTAAAAAAATGGGCTGGGGGTACAGCTCAGTGGTACAGCACGTGTAAAGCATGCAAGTGCAAAGCCCTGGGTTCAACCCCCAGTACCACAAACAAACAAAAAACCTTCATTTCTTCCTTAAAGGCCTCTTTCTCCAAATATAAACACATTGGGAGTTAGGAATTACACATAGGAATTTGCAGGTACTTCCATAGCATATTATATAGATGCCCAATGCTTTATTTTTACTCTTTTTTTTTTAAGCTTAAATATAGCATGATTTTTCCCCTTGGTCTAAAGGTAACCAAGATTTCCTTCACCTCTTAGGAGGCAGGGAGAAGCAAGAGAGAGGTAATTCAGATGGGGAGGGATAGAGAAGCAAGGAATTGATTTTTGCAAGGCTGGTACCCAATTACTCATTCTCACTAGCCCACAGAATTTTCAGATTCTTTCCCTGCTAGGCAACAAAGTGGGAGAATCTGGCATTTGAGGATGCAAAGATAGAGGAGGCAGGCAAAGACAGAAATGTCCTGTGTGGGCTACAAGCTCTACTTGAAAATTCATACTGCCAGTAGGAAACCTGGATGGAAAAAGCTACAGGCCACACAGGCAGACACCCCCAACTCTGTTTCCAGCCACTACCCAGAAGTGTTCCCAGGGGTTGCATCCAGTTGCCAAAATGCACTGTTCACCATTCTGCTCATCTTTCAAGAAGCCTCCTGGGCTCACCCAAGTCCTCCATGCCAGGAGAAGATCTGGAGATCTAATCTACATGGGTTCTCTGGACATGTGCAGTGGTTGCAGCCTGTAGTCCTTGCCCACCAGCAGTTTTGATGCCAGGGGACAGTTAGGAATGTCTGGAAAATTTTTGATTGTCATATTAGGGAAGGGGATTGTGTCCCACTGGCACCTTGTAGGTGGAGGCCAGGGATGCTCCTGAATGTCCTGCAATGCACAAGGGAGTCCTCCACAACAAGAAATCATCCAGCCCAAAATGTCAATAGTGCTGAGGTTCAGAAAGTCTGCTTTAAGCCAAATGACAGAGATTTACTGGGACCTTGCAATTGGAAAAATAATTTCAAAGAATATTGACATCTTCATTTTACAGAAGATGTAATTTCAGATAAACCTGCATTCATTCCTTCCAAATAGCTGATTTGAATGTTTCTTTGAAACAGTGGCTGTGTCAGTAATCAATTTCCTTTTATGCTTTTCAGACAGCTACTGAAGCAGTCTGTTAAATTTCTCATTCAGAAGACACAAGTTTCTTGGAGAACAGCTTGTGACATCCACAAGCATCCTAAGTTTGGTTATATATTCAGTTGGGATACTTCTCTCTATCAAGTGGCCTTATTTAAATTTCAGCCCCAACTGAAGACTCACCTTGAGTTAAATCATAATGCACACTTCAGAAGGTGTTATGAGGATTAATTAGTTAACTTTAGTAAGGTGCTTTGAAGATAACAAGTCCACTTAGACTTCTAACTATTATAATTAGGCAAATTAGGCACTTTTTAGCCGCTACCAGTGGCTTTGATCTTGCCTGTCTTCTCACTTGCCTGAGCATTTCGCTGGGAGGAAGGATATTGGAAAAAGCAGTAGTGGCCAGCAGCAGAAAAATGCAAACCTCATTTGTGATGGCTATTTCCAGATTCTCTTTTAATGGTAAGATAAAGAGAAAAACATCCCAAGGGAAATTAAAATCCCTTAGTAGTGATGGAAGACTTCAAATTACTATTTCTGAAACACCAATAAGTAAATTATAAAAATGGTATATCCTCTCATTTGTATTAATTCATTCATTCTGTCTCTTCCTCTCCCTTCTCGCCCCCTGTAAAGAGGAAAGCATGATTATGTGACTCTGCTAAAACTCTCTCAAGGAAGCTACGATTTACAGTGAAGAGATCTTTATTTTCCATGCATATTTTTTCATTCATTTGGAATTGGCTTCCTTCTTCCTTTATGACCATTACCCTTGTCATAGTTATCATCTTCTGGCATTTGCACAGCGCTTTGAAGTCTGGGAAAAAATTGAAACCACATGTGTCTTGTGCCTACTATGTGCCAGGCCCCATGCTGCAACCCCATCACGTCCTCCAGTACGTTTTGAGATAGCATGATCATTTCCCATTTGTAGATGCTAGCACTGAGGTTTCCAGAATCTGCCTTATGGTATGGCTATTTCCTCCAGGCTGGATGTGACTAGCATGCTGTGGTGACCTCCAGAAAAACTTGGCTCACAGTCATGACAATGAAATCAACAGCACAGCTGAGAGTTGGGCTTATAATGGTAGCTGGCCACTAAACTTTCATGAGAGGAAGCCCTCCAGGGACTAAGAAGGGAACCAATGACTGGAGTGGGACTTGGTGGTGGTTCAGCTCCCCATGGGACTCCCTGGAAGGGTTCCCCAGGTAGTGAAGCTGTCCATAAATGGTGTACTCAGTCACCAAGGACTCTATAAGCAACAGGTCTGTCTGCACCTCTCTCTCTCTCTCTCTCTCTCTCTCTCTCTCTCTCTCTCTCTCTCAATCTCTCTTTTTTTTTTTTGTGGTACTGGGGGTTGAACCCAGGGCCTCACACTTGTCTGTTCTGCAAGTGCTGGACCACTGAGCTGCACCCTCAGCCCATTTTTTTTACTTTTTTATTGAGGCAGGGTCTTGCCAAATTATGCAGACTGCCTCTGGTCTTGAACTTTCAATCCTCCTGCCTCTACCTCCTGAGTCACTGGGATTACAGGCATGTGCCACTGTGCCCAGCTCTGCACCTCTCTCTTCTGTGGGTGAATGGACATTGTCTTCCTGTTGCTCCATGAAAAGGAGTTTACATAACAACTGTCATTGTCACAGAGCTGGGAAATGATGATACTGGAACAGGTTGTTTCAAAGTCAATGTTGTACTGTTTCCAAAACCTCAAACTAAAAGAAACTTCTCTGCACCTTTTTTCCACCTGGCTTATGTCCTGCTGGGAGTTTAGTAGGTAAGGTGGCACATTCCTCTGTTTTTCAGATAAAGACAGGAGTCAAAGGATTTGCCTGGGAATACTGTCAGTTAGTTGATAAGTCACTTTGCTCTGCTCTCCTATGGGCCTCGACTCCTGAGATTTGGCTCCCACATTGGCCCCTTGACCCTGAGTCCACCAGGCCACCTGGCATCATAGATCCAGTGCTGCTTTCCCATCTTGCCCTGCTGCAGTGCTGAGCACAGCCTTTCTTGACTCTCCTTTGGTTTGGATGATTCCTTCTTTACCCTCAAACCAGTCCTCTCCACCCATTTTGTTGTCCTCTTGTCCTATGTACCTTGTAGGCTCTGATGGCCCCCAGGAACCCATTTTGGACATTCTTTTCTACTTTGGTGATTTCATCTCTCTCTCTGGCATAGATCAGTGGTTCATAAACTTTGCTGCATATCAGAATCACCTTGGCGAGCTTTTCAGCTTCCCAGACAGCACTATAGATGCACTAGCTTTGAATATTTGGTAATCAGGGTTTTTTCTAAAGCTCCCTGGGTGACTGTTCAGGGCAGTCAGTTATGAGAACCAGAGGCATGTGGCATCTCCTGCATGTATTGCTCAGATTTTTGCTTTCCGCCCCTGACTTCCTCCTCTATATGAAGCATGTATCTCTACCTATTCTGTTTCCCACAGACCCTTCGAACTCAGCATGTCCAAAGAGAAGCATTATCAAATTTAGCAAGTAAAAATACAAAAGGCCCAGTTTCACTTGAGTTTCCCATAGGATACACCCTGAACAATTATTTATTATTTATGTGACACACAGATGTACCTCAGCCAACAGCTCTGTACCTGGCAACTCTGTTGTTGTTAGATGCCTTTGGTGCCATCGAGTCCTGTCTGACTCATAGCGATTTTCAATGGCTAATTGTTTCGGATTGCCTTGGGAGTGGATTGCCACATCCTTCTCCCCTACACGCAACCCTACTAGGGAGAAAATGGCCTACCTTTGACTTGCCCCTCTGCCTGTGCCCTTCAGCTCAGGGAAGAGCTTTGCTATTCTCTGAACCCTATGGTAAACCTCAGAATCATCTTTGACCTGATTCCTTCACTTTCACCCCCACATTCAATCATCTTGCCCCTGGACTCACCCTCTGCAAGCCTAAATGCTTTTTACATCTTTCCTCTGCATCCCTGTGCTCAGACTTATACCTTAAGTCTACCCTCTTCATCTCAATCTTTCAGAATTAGATTAGCTTTGTATCTGACTCACTTTATGGCTATACTCTTCACTCATTCTCTAACAGTTCAGTTTCCATGATTTGCCAAAAATATCCTTTTAAAACACAGATCTAATCAGGGTGCTTCTCCCTGTGAACATTGCTGAAGGACAAGGGTGTATGTGGCTCTCAGAATCAAACTTGGGCCTAACTTTCCAGCAGACATCCCCAAGCAGAGCCCCAGGCATCCTGTCTTAGAAGAACACCTGCCCTGGCACTTGCCTACGCCTTGGCTTCTGCTTGGGCTGCAATGTATTCATTGGAAATGTAGTCCATTTGTAAAGGGAAAGATATTCCCTTGGCCACCCATCTGTGGCCAAACAACAAAACAATTTTTTTTAAAGTCCCTTGTAGTCATCCTTGCCTCTTTCTAATCTATTAGCCCTTCCCGCAGGCCCTTCCTGCTATCAACCAGTTATCTCTATCCTCACTTACTCGCTTGCTTGCTTGCTTGCTTGCTTGATTGATTGCTTGCTTGCTTGCTGTCTGTGGTACTTGGAGGTTGAACCCAGGGCTTTCCACACACTTTCCAAGTACTCTAACACTAAACTGCACCCTCAGCCCAGTTTTTATTATTTTATTTTGAGAAAGGGTCTCACTAAACTATGCAGGCTGCCTCTGGCCTTGAAATTGTGATCCTCCTGCCTCTTCTTCCTAAATCTCTGGATTACAGGCATATGCCTTGGTGCCTTGTTCACTCATGCTTTTTCAAGACACCAGCAACTTACACCTAGGTAAATGTTATAGCTTTCTAACTGGTCACAATTCTTCCATACTTACCGCCTCTTTGTTGTTGTTAGGTACTGTCAAGTCAGGTCCAACTGACAGCAACCCTATGTACAACAGAACAAAACACTCCTGGGCACTGTCCCATGCCCAGCACTGTGTCTGTGCTTCTCTGCTGTTCACAGGGATTTCAATGGCTGATTGTTTCAAGATTGCTACAGGAATGGATTGCCATGTCCTCCCATTTTTGTGGTGCTGGGGATCAAATACAGGGCCTCAGAGAGTACAGAGCAGCTCTCTACCAACTGAGCTAAGCTGCAGCCCTTTGCCCTCTCTTAATGTGGCCCTTTTTAAAGTAGGTCCTATGTTGTCACTGATCTGGTTTTGTGGCCCCTTCCCCTTTCATCATTCCTGTTCCCCTTGTTGGGCACAGTAGGGCACTGCCTCGGGGCATATCAACTGCAATCACAATGTCAAGAACCAAAATTTTGGCACCTATGAGCTTTCACTGACCAGTGGAGTTGGCTCTTGTCAAATAAGCAGCATGCAGGTAGGGTCAGGGGATTAAACATGCCCAATCCAGCAACTTCAATGAATAATTAACAGATGTTGGGTATATGATTTGCACTATTCCTCAGAGTTCCCATAGGATTGAGCACAATTGCCCATCATGTTAATTTGCTTGTTAATTTTCCATTTATTGGCCCCTTTGGTCTAACTTTCTCACCCCTTTTACATTAACAAAATAATCACCACCCAAATCAGATACTTGCCCTAGGACCCTTAATTCAGGTTCTATTGCTGGGGCTTCCCAAACTAAGGCAGCAGTAAGCTATTGCTAGCCTTTTCTTGGTGTGTTAGATCATTAACAGAAATATGCCTGATGGTCAAGAATATAAAGAATCAGGAAAGTTTGAGTGAATGCCATTTTATGATAAGAATGACCTTCTCTTTTCCTTCTTATTATTGAAATATATTCCTAGAAGTGGGGAGAATTTCTGTCATAAGCTCTTTTTGAGTATGCTTATATAGCTCCCAGAAACCTCATAAGTTCCCCCTTTGACTGTAAAGGAGGAGCCTTGGGAGCTAGCCAAGAAAAATAAGACAAAGGAACAATAGAACTGTTCTTGACCACCACATATTTTTCAGTACACAGACCAAGTAATGGAAAAAGCTTGTCTGAAGAAAGGGAAAAATAAAGAAGGCACAGAGGAGAGAAAGAGAGTGCTATCAGCTGGGCATAGTGGTGCACATCTGTAATCCCAGCACTTGAGAGGCTGAGGCAGAAGGATCTTGAGTTTAAGGCCATCTTGGGCTACATAGTGAAACCCTGTCTCAGAAAACAATGAAAAAAAGGAAATAAAACCTGGGAGTGTAATTTTGGTCCCTGGCTGCATTTCAGCACCTTCCTGAAGTTCAGCCACTTTTCTTTCCATGGTTTCTGAGTGGCAACCTATATTCTTCTAATGCTAGATTTTCCTTTAAGTACCGTAGCTAGCTCAAGTCAGTTTCTGTTACATACAACCAAAGGATTCTAATAAAAATAGTTTTCACGAAGCTTTCTATAAAAGAAAAGAAACCTCTTTGATGTGCCTTCCTGGTGGAATATTTTGTCCATACCACTCAGGCAGCACATAGTAAGTATCTGGTGCCCGTAGTAGGGCTGCTGTCTCAAGGTGGGGAGCTCTGTGCTTATATTTTCCAACAGGTTTTCATTGTTTTCCTCTTCCTCTGTATAATCTGAGTATTTTGGTGCCATTTCACTTCTCAGGACATCTTTTCTCTGCTAAATCTTAACCTTGAGGCATAAGTATATCCTGTGGCATTCACCTTTGAAATGATAAGCACTTGTTTTAAGCATAAATAGAAGAGAATCAGCAATGCTGTAATTCAGCTATTCTAAAAATTTGATACATTAGAACATAAATTTTCAAATAATCTGAGCCAGTTAGTTGATTTTTTTCACCTCCCTCTGCTTAAGTGACACTCTGATCCTGAGAAAGCATGCCAGTAATGAGCTGATATTGGAGTGCCCATGGTGACAGACTGACAGCATTGATGACTCCAATTAATGGCTTCTCTGTATTTAGTCCTTTTGCGCTCAACCTTTATATTCCTGTTTCAGTATGATATCAGGCTAGCTTTGTGACTTGCTTTAGCCAAAAGAAGGCAGTGGAGATGACAGCATGACAGTTTCAAGCCTAAGTCTCAAGAGACCTTGCACAATCACTTGTTATTCTCCTCAAGTGGTCCTGCTCACATTTGAGCCACAGCTTTTGGGAACTAGCCCTGGCTAGTGTATTGGGGGATGAGAGACCAAGAACAGAACCAAAGCCACCTGAGTCCATCCAACCATAGCCAACCTACCATCTGTCTGTAAACACATGAGCCAGTTTAGGCACGATCAGTAAACCCCATGCATACCAGCACACCCATCCAGGAGATCCATAAACTTTGAAGCAATGATACATGGTTGTTATTTAAGGCTATACAGTTTTAGTGTGATTTATTATATAGCTTCATTGAGGTAGAAGATAGATACAGCTATTAAACTGCTAAACTTTTTGTCAACTAGCATTATAAATGCTTAAGTCACTAACACAAAACTCAAAAAGAAAAGGTATTATATATTGTATATAATGTATATTATAGATATCTATATTATAGATGGGCTTGGATTTAGCTCAGTTGGTAGAGCACCGCTCTGCAGTCTCTGAGGTCCCTAGTTCAATTCCCAGCACCATAAAAATGGGAGAAGGACATGGCAATCCACTCCCGAGGCAATACCAAAACAATCAGCCATTGAAAACCCTATGAGGGTTATAACTTGATGGCACACAACAACAACAACAACAATATTATAGATGCGGTAGGGTTTAACTCAGCTAGTACAATGCTACTCTGCACTCTCTGAGGACCCCAGGTTCGATCCCCAGCACTGCAAAAATGGGAAGATGTGGCAATCCACTCCCAAAGCAATCCCAAAATGATAAGCCATTGAAAACCCTATGAGGGTTGCTATGAGTTGGACTCAACTTGATGGCACTTAACAACAACATATTATAGATAATATATATTATTATATTAGAGAACTATAATATCTTTTCCATAGATTTTCAACAGAGTTGGAGGGTATATTCCAAATAGTTGATTAAATATGGGCTATGTTGTGTATAGAACCTGTAGCCATACCGCCCTGGTGTCCAATCTCATCAAATCTCAGAAGCTAAGCAGGGTCGGGCCTGGTTAGTAATTAGATGGGAGACTACCTGGGAAGACTGGGTGCTAGGTTTGGGAATACTAGGTTTGGGAAAAGGCCCCGGCAACCCACTCTCTAAGCAATCAGCCATCAAAAACCCTATGAATAGCAGAGAAGCACTGACAATAGTGCCAGGCATGGTATAGTTGTTATATAGTGTTTCATTCTATTGTACATAGGATTGCTATGAGTCAGACCTGACTTGATGGCACCTAACAACAAGGTTGTGCATCTGGAATTTGAGTATCAAGTGAAAGAAATTAATGCTCCAGAGCAGAGGTTAGCAAACTATAGCCCATGGGCCAAATCCTACCCATGGTCAATTTTTGCAGATGAAGTTTTACTGGAACACAATTGGGCTCATTTGTCTATGTATTGTCTATGATAGCTCTTGCACTGTAATGGCAGAATAGTATAATTGTGACAGAGACAGTGGGGTTGGAAAAATCTAAAATACTTTGGTCTTTTCTACAAAAAGTTTTCCAAGCCCTGCTGTAGAGAATTTACAGCTAAATTTCCATGTTTAATAACTGGAAGAGATGTGCCATGGGAATTAAGACTGCCAGGGCACAGAAAACAAGGATTTCAAATTAGAGGCAAACCCCAGAAGGTGTAGAGATAGTGCTCCAAACAGTAGCCACCCACTTGGACCAGCAGTACTTCTCATATAAGCACAAGCATGCTACATCTTCCATGGAGAACAGCAGGGGATTATTTAATTAATCACAAATAGCAGTTGCTCTACTCAACAACTGAGAGCTCAGCTTCTTCTAAATATGAACATCACCCTTAAACCCCTTAAAACTCACTGTTCACAGTAGTCTGTAGCTCAGAGTCTGTAATCCTCTCTGGAGTGCAACATTTTTTGGAATGAAAGAAACTGTAGATAAAAATATTGCAAAGAGATTGGTTCCAATTAGCTCTGCCACTGATTTACTGTTTAATAAATAAACAGAGGGAGATTCGTGAAGATTAACAGAGCTTCTCATGGATGAAGAGTCCCAGATACTCAAGTAATTCCTCCTGTCAACCCTCCCATCTTAAGGTGAAAATATCAGGAGCAAAAAGGTATAGGTGAATGACATGGATAAAATTTTCTTCCTAAATTTATCTTAATTGAAATGTATGAGGGAAATGCACTATTTAAAAAGACAGTTCCATTGGGTATGGTGGACACACCTGTAATCCCAGCGACTCAGGAGGCAGAGGCAGGAGGATCACAAGTTCAAGACCAGAGGCAGTCTGTGTAATTTAATGAGACCCTGTCTCAAAAACTAAAAAAATAGGCTGGGGTGCAGCTCAGTGGTACAGCACTTGCAAAGCATCCAAGTGTGAGGCCCTGGGTTCAACCTCCAGTACTGCAATAAATAAATAAATAAATAAATAAATAAATAAATGGACAGTTCCTATACCTTTATCATGTAAATAATGTTATGCTAGAATAGTCAAGGGCGGGGCTGGGATTTAGCTCAGTTGGTAGAGCACCACTCTGCAGTCTCTGAAGTCCCGAGTTCAATTCCCAGCACTGCAAAATGGGAGAAGGACATGGCAATCCACTCCCAAGGCAATCCCGAAACAATCTGCAATTGAAAACCCTATGAGGGTCGCTATGGGTTGGACACAACTTGATGGCACCTAACAACAACAACAACAAGAATAGTCAAATGTGTCTGCTTTTCCCTCTTCTTCTTGCCCCATTGGCTGATCCCTTGCTGTATATCAAGCATTGTGCAAAGCCCCCACCTGAATGTTGGAGAAGCATGCCAAAGTCAACATGTCCAAAATGTGCTGTTGGCCTCTCCACACACAGCTGTTTTTGTCCAGCCTTCCCAGCCCTGCTTCCCAGCCCTGGCAATAATCCCAGTTAGGGGTTCATGCCCCATACCTGGCATTTCCATGGCCTCTCTTCACCTTATTTCTCCAACACATCACCAAATTCTGTCAGTTTTTCCATTGAAATATACCCCACATCTGGCAGCTTCTCCATGACACTGAGGCCCTCACCACAACATATACCCCCAGTGTCTCTCCCTTATGTCTGAGCCATCCTTTTCGAAAGTCTGGAGTATTGTCTGCAAAAAAGTCTTGCTGCTTGCTTTCTACCCTTGACGGCCAGTTCTTCCTACAACAGCTGGTCTATTCTTTTCAAGACGTATATCAGTTCAAATCCCTTGCCTGTCCAAACCTTTCAGCAGCTTCTCTTGCTACTTCTCATGACTCTTGTGGCCATCTACAAGGCCTTACTTGATCTGGCACCTCACTGCTTCTCTGATTTCACCTTCAATGATTTTCTTCTTCCCTGACTCTATACTGCTTCCCATTCAGCCAAGCCACCTGGTTTATTCCCACCTAAACACCTTCTACCTGCCCTTCATCCTACCTGGGAGACTCTTCCATAAACAGCTCCTCTGCCCTCTCCCTTGCTCCATGCCAATGTGCCTCAACTGGGGCAATTTTGCCCAACCAGGACATTGGGCCATGGCTGGAGACACTTTTGGTTATCAGATCTAGGTGAGAGGGGTGCTTCTGGGATCTAGTCAGATCCCAGAAAGGCTAGGGATGCTGTCAAACATCCTATATTAGACAGGGCAGCACCCTAACAAAGGTATTCTGGACCCAAGTCAGTAGTGTTCTGGTTGAGAAACCTTTCAGAACTGAATACTCTGCTCAAATGTTTTCTCCCACAAGAAAATTTTCTAAATTCCCTTTTTCCAAAAGAGTGTTTTCACTCTTCTTCTTCTATGGCTCCTTAGACTCACATCCAGCTAACACTACCTGGAATAAAAGTGTGTGGTTCTGGTTTTGTCTCTCATCTCCACTTGCATGTAAGTTCCCTGACAGCAGGAGCTCTGTCTGTTTTGCCACAGGTTCTGCAGGGTCTAGGGCAATGCCTGGCACATGGTTGTGTTATTGTTGTTAGGTGCTGTCGAGTCAGTATCCAACTCATAGTGACCCTTATAGGGTATCGAATGGCTGACTGTTTCGGGATTGCCTTGGGAGTGGATTGCCAGGTCCTTCTCCCATTTTTTGTGGTGCTGGGACTTGAACTTGGGACCTCAGAGACTGTAGCGCAGCGCTCTACCAACTGAGCTAAATCCCAGCCCGGCACATGGTTGGCTTTCAGAAAATCTAGACAGATCTCTGATGTTTAGGGAGGTTAAATAAATTGTCCACAGTCACACAGGCTAAGAAGCAAGCCTCTTGTTTTCCTATAAACCCCTTAACCCATTGCCCATGTGCATACATTCCAGGAAAAGATTTGTGCAGGTTATACAAATGCCACATTAAGTCAGTTCCTAACTTCCTCCTTCCAATTTTCTGTGCTCTCCCTACACCCTGTCACTCCTCTCTCCCATGTAAAAGTTATAGATCCATTAACACCCAGGTCCTCTGACCCCCATGACAAATATTTATTGCTTGCGTCTCACCAACTTTTCTTCCTAATCCAGAAATGACTGATACAGGTGAGGTGGAATTTCTGGGCAGCCTGATGCTCTATCACACAAGCGTTAGTGTATCAGCAAACCCCATTGTCAATATTGGATTAACTGCTTGCTTAACCTCAAGTTCTCTGTAGCTTTTCCCTCCTAGACAAAATTACAAGTCTCCTTCAGCACAAACTTGGCACTAACAGAGGAAGCCTTGAAATGATTATCCTAATTGAAAGACAGCACGAATTCCTAGCTCTTTTTTTATGAACATAAAATTGTCAATGCTCTTTGTTCTTGTGAAAGCCATGGACTTTAAAAACGTCCTTTATTTTGCTTTCTTGACCTTTCTGTAGCTTAAAAATGACTTCAAATTTCCTTTTTGAAAGATTTGAACTTCTGTATTTTAATACTAGACATTTTAACTTCGAGCTTTCCCCATTTCTATAGATTTTACTCTATTTCAGTCCTGTTCCACCAGCCTCGACACACATGTACATCTCGACTACTCATTGGTCCTGTTGAATAAATAGCTGTTGTTACCATGGAAATAATCTTAGCGGGAGATGGCTGGTTTTCAGATGGAGCCCTTCCCCTGCCTGACATCCCCCAATGTCGTGAAATAGATGATACCACCCGCTCCTTAAGGTCCCAGGCTTTTGGCTGCCTTTCTGCCCTTATCAGAAGTCTT
Source organism: Pedetes capensis (assembly GCA_007922755.1). NCBI lineage: Eukaryota > Metazoa > Chordata > Mammalia > Rodentia > Pedetidae > Pedetes > Pedetes capensis. The sequence continues at coordinate 42,783 of VMDO01010154.1, forward strand.
GTGCTTTTCTCTGCTCTGTGGCCTGCTCCTTAATGAAATAATTTCTTGGCAGCCCTCTCAGTGTGCAGCTGAGCACTTCAGCTTCTCATTTGGGATTTCCTGTCAACCTTGACCTCCCTTGGCTCTGGCTGGGAAAGAAGCCTGCAGACTAGCTTGATTCCAACCTTGCTTCATCTGAATTACCTTTTTCATAGGAGACAAGCTACATTTGTTCCCTCTCCATAATTCCTCTAAGGTCTTCTACTTGAGAGAAGCCCTGGAGCTCTTTGAGTCGCATTTGAGCAGCAATCGTGTTGGCTGCAAAATTGAAATTAGCAAAGCCCAGGAGAAAGTGCCTTGGGCAATTAATGTTTTAAGGAAGTAATAGATAATGAACATGAGGCAAGAGGTCACACAGTGGAAGGAATTCAAACTTTGGAGTAAGGATTGGTTCAAAATCTGTTCACTACATTTGTGCTGTGTGACCTATGATAAATCATTAAACCTCTCTGAACTTCAGTTCCCCTCAGAAAATGAGATTTAAAATATTTGCCATTTTAGAGTTTAGAGAAGGATTTAGAAGTGAGCATACATAGGGCCTAGTAAAATGACTGACACCGACCTGTTAGGGGATATTTGTACTTTAACTGAAAATCTTAGCTATAGATTGTTTCATATGAAAACTCTAGCCTAGTGCCTGTTTCCATATAAATATACTTCACAATTGTGTTCTAATTGAACTTCTCCCACCATCTTCCTGTGTAATCTTGGGTCATACTCTCCTCCTCCCAAGGCCACTGAAATGCTATTCATTAAGCACTCCAAGATATCAATTCAGTTTGTACACTAATATGGATCTCATCAACCTTTTGGCCTTGTTTGTGGCAAATTATTTGAGTGGTAGATGGAATTTGTAGTCAAATTCTCTGAGCTCCCAGATCTCACATATCTCTGTGAGTTAGACATAGTTTGTCCCCTCTCCACCAAACTCATGCTGAAATTTGATTTCCTATGTAATGGTGTTGAGAAATGGTGGGACTTTTAAGAGATAATTGTGTTGTGGAGGATCCACCGTCATGAATGGATTAATGCCTTTCTTGAGAGGCTGGGTTAGATGTCTCACGAGTGAGTTGAGTATGATGGATCTGGATTAGTTACTGCAAGAGCGGTTGTTATGCAGCACAGTTACCCCTGGTGTCTTCCTCTTTTGTGTGCACCTGCTGGCCACTCTTACATGGACGCTACCAAGTGATGCTGTCCAACATGAGCTATGCTCTTGGACCTCCAGAACCATAACCTAAATAAACTTCTTTTGTTTATAAATCACTCAGTCTCAGGAGTTTGGTTAGAATAACAGAAAATGGAGTAAGACACATGTAGTTGAGGTATCTCAGTCCACGTCATATTTCTGAGTATCTAATGAATAGCAGGGCTGGGATTTAGCTTAATTGGTAGAGCACTGCGCTGCAGTCTCTGAGGTCCCGAGTTCAATTCCCAGCACCGCAAAAATGGGAGAAGGGCCTGGCAATCCACTCTCAAGGCAATCCCAAAACAGTCAGCCATTGAAAACCCTATGAGGGTCGCTATGAGTCAGATACTGACTCGACGGCACCTACAACAACAACAACAACAACAACAACAACAACAACAACAACGAATAGCAATTACTCCTGACTCTGAAACATAAAACCCCTTACATCTGTATTGAGTTTTAAAGCTTTACAATGTCATATGACAATAAATTCAAGGTAGCCCTAGAAGATATGTAAGATAACATTATGCCTACTTTGTAAAAAAAAAAGAAAGACAGAGAGGAAAGTTTGTTAAGCTCTATACCCTCCTTACCAGCTTTTTCACTGCAGTGTGCATGTGGGGGCCTTCACTTACAAACTGAGAGGTATTCTGGCTCCTGAGTCTTCAAATGGTTTGATATCATGCTGATATTCAGCCTCTTTTAAAGTACTGCCTCTGCCCAGCTACTGTGAAATGATGTCAGTAGGCTGCAAGAGAGGTAGCAAATCTTGGTAGGTTTTCTGGCTTGCTTCCATTACACTCAGTAATGACTTTTCAACCGAAGACCTGTATGCCTTTTGACTGCGTATGAATGGATAATAGTGATGGTTATAGTGAGCATAATAGCAGATAATATTTATTCAGGGATTTCAAAGGGACTGGGGTAAGTGAATAACAGAGGTGACCTTATTTAACTCTCATTTAATGAGTGTCATAATGAAGAAGAGCATTCATGCAGAAGCTGGCATGTCTACCCCTATGAGACAGAAGACGAAACTAAGAGAGTAAGGATGACCTGTTCAGTATTGCATGGCAGATGTGTGGAAAAAATGGGATTGGAACTCATATACAAGAGCCCATATGCTTAACAATTTGCAGTAGCAGCCTGAATTTTTAATGGACAAACATATTCAGCAACATTTTTCTGTGTGTTTGCTAGGTGTTCAGGATGCCATTAGGGACTGGGCAGATGTTTGCTGACTATATAAACTGAAATTCATGGGATAACAGACAGAGAGTTTCATCATTCCAACTCTACAAGCCAGATGTTAGAGAGGTGAACAAATAATTGTGAGGGCATAGAGAGGGGGATAAGCCTGCAGCTGTACTACTGTGGCTTCCGATCCTATTAGATCTCTGAAATTAAGCAGGGTCACACCTGGTTAGTACTTGGATGGGAGACCACCTGGGAACACCAGGTGCTATAGGCTTGGCAGAAGGACCCAGCAACCCACTCCTAAAAATAATCAGCCATTGAAAACCCCATGAATAGCAGAGAAGTACAACAATACTGTTTTGCCTCTTGTACATAGGGTTGCTATGAGTCAGACACCAACTCAATAGCACCTAACTACAACAACAGAGAGGCAAACAAATGACTCTCCATAATAGTGTCAGGGACAGTGTCCTACAGGGACATGAGAGTGAGAAGGAGTTTCTCAGGGGGAGAATCAGAGTATGCTCCAAAGAAGAGCAATCATTCCTTCATTGTTGTTGTTGTTAGGTGCCATCGAGTCTGTATCCGACACATAGAGACCCTGTGTACAACAGGCAAAACAGTTCCTTCAGTAGGAGTGACAAAATCATGGCATATGTTTGACAATGGTGATGTTTTTAAACTTTCCTATGGCTGAAACATGAAGAGTAGGGAACAGAAAGGAAAGGAAGATAAAAGGGAAAAAAAGAATCTAAGGTAAGACTGGGAATGACATATGTAGAAAGTTGGATTGGCCACTAAAAGGAAGAGGTGCATGTAGTGTTTTAAGTAGCAAAGTGCCATATGAAACTCAGTTTTAGGGAGATCATCCTACTGACTGGCAGATGGACAGCAAAGGGGAGCAGTGGTAGGGAGCCAAGCTAGTAGGCATTGTCAAAGTCCAGAAAAACAAAATACGTGTGGGGCAGATCTAAAGATTGTAGAAATCAGAAGGGAAAGGAAAGAGGATTTTTGAGACACGCTGACAGAGTTTGTTGACATTGGAAATCAAGTCAGGGAAATAGACATAATGAGATGGTACTCATGTTTCTAGCTTGAAGAGAATAGGGAGATGGTTTTACTATTCATCATGATAGCAAAAAATGAGAGACAAAGCAGGCTCAAGAAGAAATACTACATTTATTTTTGACTTTAAGATCTCTAGATGGAAATGCCCAAAGGCAGTTGAGTGTTAAGAGTTTGGAGTTCAAGGGGGAAATATGTTCAATGTGCCCAGTTAATTCACCTCATGTATGCAATAGTCATGTTGCTATTATGTGCTCCCAGTCATATCTGATAAGGCTGACAGTGGTTCTCAGCCAGGGATAATTTTGCCTCCCCACCAGAAGTGGATGCTATTCGCATTTAGTGAGTAGCGACCATGATGTTGCTAAACATCATACAAGGCACAGGAAAGCTCTGGAAAACAAAGAATTTGAGTAGTCAGATGGTGGCCCTGGAGGTTGGAAGGTAGCTAGAGACAGGTCACATTTGACAGTGTACCAGAAGAAAGGAGCATGAACTGTCCTCCAGCTTCTCTGGTTGTTCTACTTTCCCTTTGTCTCTGTGCATTATCCTAAGGCCCTCCCAATAAATTTATATTTGCTTGTTTCCCACAGACCCCATTATATAGTGCTTTGGGGAATTGGTAGAACCTTTGAGCTATGGGGCCTTGTGAAAGGTTTTAGGTCACTGGGGGTGAGCTGTTGAAGAGGATTGTGAGATATGGACCTCTTCAGCTCTCTCATTTCCTGGACACCATGAGGTGAGCAGCTTCCTATACCATGTACTTGTGCCATGGTCCTGCCTCACCACAGACCCCAGAACACCAGCCTGACTAACCATAGCCTGAAACTTTCAGAGCTATGAGCCAAAATACACTTTTCCTATTTTAAGTTGATTTATCTGAGGTATTTGTTATAGTAACAGAAAGTCAACTAACACAATGTTCAGATTGTGCTTTGGTTGGTTCAAGTTTGCTTATAACATGTAACTTATTTTAGTTGGTACTTTTAATTACTAATGATAGAATTTTATTTCATGACAGTAAAAGTTAAAATACCTCTTGATTTACGATCCAGGGAAGTTGGGATATTTGCTACCTTCAGACACATTCAAATCCAGGTTCTCAAAGAATGTCATACAGGACTGAGTGCCCTTTCTCATTATCAGGTTTTGCTTGTCTTCAGAGTTGCCTTCAGAACTTTGTGTTTGGTGACTGGAAGACAGAGAACATGCTGGACAAGCCATCTATAGCTTCTACTGTCCTCTATGTTGTTGTTGTTAGTTGCTGTTGAGTCAGATCTGACTCATAGTCTCCTTATGTACAACAGAACAAAACATTCCCTGGCATTGTGCCATGCCCTGCACTATGTCAGTGCTTCTCTGCTATTCATAGAGTTTTTAGTGGCTGATTATTTTGGGATTGTTTTGGGAGGATGTTGCCAGGTCCTTCTCTTGTTTTTGTGGCGCTGGGGAGCAAACCCAGGGCCTCAGAGTATGCAGTGCAAGCACTCTACCAAATGAGGTAAACCCCAGCCACTCTCTATAGAAACGGGTGTCTTGTTAGCAGAAAGGGCTACTGTATTGCTTATATATGCGTTGTTGAAGTTTAGAGGTGGAAGCAGCCTTAGAAATCTGCCATTGCCAGAAGATTTCCAACTCAACAACCGATAGTGATGTCACACACTGCTGTGCATGCCACGGGCCCAAGGTCAGGGATTCTCAACTGGCAACATACACTGGAATCTCACTGTGTAATTTGATAAGTTCACATATTCCCTTTCATGTATTCCCTTTCCATATTGTAAAAACAACCCAAGCTTCTCATTTTGACTTAGAGTGGTTGAGTTACATTAACACAGCTAGGTAGTATTAAGTCTACAAGTCACAGCTATCCAATTAAAGTCAGGGCTTTGTGGAAGAGACTGTTGACTGCTCACCAACATTCATATCTTCTTCTTCCTTTCCAGAACCATGAGACAATAAGGCAGAGTTCTAGTTAAAGAACTGTTGGCAGGAGCCATGAGTACCACTTCATCTCTGACCTGTAAAACTTCCATGCATAGATCTTGGACTGCATTTCCTTTCAGTTGGTCAAATGAAGATAAGTGCCAGGTAACCATGAAATTTTTATGTTGATGATGGTTATGTTGATGATGGTTAAGTGTCCAGCAGTCTGCTCCCCAAAGACTGCATAAGAAGGATCCCCTGTCTCTGTCTTTACTTACCCAGAATGATTATAAATTCAAAAGAATGCCTCTAATGTTTGGGCTCTATTTTTTATAACAGTTAGTCTAGACTAATTGCTATGTTCTGTGTATTACTATTTCAGTTCTATTTGTTATAGTAGTTAGTCTATCTTTAGAGAGAAGTTGTTTCTTTTCTAGTTTCATTATACTATACTCATTCTCTTGGATGGGCTTATGTATGGTGAAATATTTCCTCTTAGTGCAAGTAGAGGAATTTAGACCTCATGGTGGTCATATTTTAAAACAGATATCATGTTGTTCATATCCTCATTGAATTTCCATTGTGAGTTTGGTTTTCCATGATTACAAAGGCAACTGAGGACGAATGACATCATTTCTTCAAGGTCTTCAGCAAACTACAGTGAAGTCTAAATTAGAAGCAGAGAACCATGAATCATTTTTGCAGGAAGCTTTAAAACTCATCACAATAGCTTTTCTCTTGTGTTTTCCATGGCCATTGGTCCTGTTTCCAAGGCCTATTTCCTTAAGATTATTTGGTATGCTATTCTTAGAAGACTATGCATTCCCCTCTTCCCTCAGTGGTTCAAAGAAAGACTCCAAATGAGTTTTTCATGATGAAAGGGGAGGAAGCCTTGTTAAAAAGAACCTGCCACTCAGGGCAGAGTTGCAGGAGGTTATGACAGTGGGAATGAGGGAGGCTATCATATAATAACAACACAGCCTCAATATTATTCCTGTTGCTGCTTGCTAAGCTCTTCCCTTATGCCAGTGTGTTTGTGACAGACATTGTATTGTTTAATCATTGCAATAGTGTTTGGGTAAGCATTTCTACCCCATTTTACAGGTGAGAAAATAAGTTGATTGAGAGAGAACACCTGATAAGCTGTTGTATTTAGTAGTTGCACTGGAGCTTGGAATTGAGCAGCTTGCCTCCTCTAAAGTTTCAGCTCAGAATCAGTCTGATCAATTTCTCTCTCCACTGCTCTATCAAGGAAGGTAAATGAGTGACTGAGTTTCCTAGGTTAGGAGTTTCTGTTTTAAGAATACATAAGCGGAGAGAGACTTTTAGGGAAGAAGGAAATCAGGGCATTTTATGGTGGATTTGTAGGTACTTGTGGATGGAGAGAGGTGCTGTGCTGTGTTATGGGGCTGTACCAACAGAAGTGAAACAGTGACTGCTATTGGCAAAAGATTCATTCCAGAGATTTGTGAGGATATTTGAAGTTGAAGTTACCCCGTCCGGGTAGCTTCTATGTTAGCTAGTGCATTGCAGGGGGAAATACCTGATTGAAACAAACTTACAGGAGGAATGATTTATTAGGGCTCCACAGCTAGAGGATGTCAGTCCATAATGGTGGGAGACATGGCAGAGCATGTCGTGGCAGAACAGGTGGCAGGGCTCATGGTAGAGAACCTCACATCATGACAAATCAGGAGCAGCAAGAGCAACTAGTCCAGAGGTCTGGGTAAAACTTCCAAAAGTCCACTCCCAGGAACCCACTTCCACAAAGCTAGGTTCCACCTCCCAAAGTTTCATAACCACCCAAGACAGTGCCACCACCTGGAGACCAAATGTTGAAACACATGATCTTTGGGGGATGTTTTAGATTCAAACCATAACAGCTTCCAAGGACCAGTTTGTTCTTTTTGATGCACAGATTGTATCTTTATACTCTTCTACCAAAATGTTTTATTTCAGATTAACTTGTTCCTATTATTCCATTTTTTCCTCTTCAATTCATTCAGTCTATTTGTGAGTGTGTTAGATTGTGCTTTCCCAGAAGTTGACCACAAGCCAAGAAATTGAAAGCAAGGAGTTTATTTGGAAGGCCATGTAAGGAAGCACTGGGACTGTGATGAGGAAATGAGACCAAGAAGAGAAAGGAAGCCAATATAAGGAATAATAATGAGCAGATCACCTCTGGGCACAGCTGGTCCTTAGTCCCACAGGGAGAACCTTGGGAGATAGTGTAGAACATGCCTCCAAGATACTGCCAGAAACAGAAACCATAAGCTGAGCAGTGAATGCTGAGATAGTGGCCTGGGCACTGACAGCATGTGTTCTAGTGGGATAGAGTGAAGAAATCAGTGTCTGAGAATGACAGAGGAGGAATTGTAGCCAGGTGTCAGTATGTTGTTGAAGAAAGAACTGCAGACCAAGAAAACAGGAGAACTATCTACTTTCTAATTCGATTTTTGCCTCTACCCAACTGGGTAATGTCAGGGCAGTGATTTTTCATCTCTATGCCCCAGTTTCCTCATCTGTAAAGAAAGGACCATGATGTAAATGATCACAAAGTCCTTTCCCAGCTCAGACACTGTGGTTCTTTAAATCAGAGGCCTATGATGGACTGAAAGAAAGAGGTTGATGCTTTCCTTCAGCATCTAGACTAAAAGGATAAATTATGATTGCTGCCTTTCATTGAACAGTTCCTTAACACCAACTAAAAAGTTTTAGTTTATGTATCTTATTTTATCTTTATAACAGCAGAATTAAAGTAGACACTACATTTATCTGTATCTTGTAGAACAGCAAAGAAAGCAAAGTTGACTAATTTGTCCACACTGCATAGATAATAAGCAATATAGCTGAGGTTTGAGCTCATACCAGTGTGAGTCATAAACACTATATTCTGCTGCCCCTCACTCTTGTGGTGATGGCTTGGAACATCTGTGATGTAGAATCATTTTGCATGCTGTGTGTATATGGAAGTACCATAGAACTCCTTGTTTTGTAATTGTTATGGGACATATAGGTTAAGAGCACAATCCAGATCTGTATTATAGACATCTATATGATGAGCTGTGTCCTAGAATGGGAATCTGTAGTTGAAATACAGTTTTCCTAAGATCATTATCATTGTCATTGTTATTATCATCATACTAACATCACTTCTTGATGATTTATTATGTGCCTGGGATTATGGTTTTGTGCTTTGGATTGATCTACTTGTTCAGTCTGTATAAGAACTCTGTGATGTAGGGTCAGTAATTATCCTCATTTTGCATATGATAAATCTGAAGCACAGAGAAGTTGAGTAGGTTGGCTGGGTCACATGGCCAGTGGCAGAACCAGGAGTCTAGCTTCAGAGACTGTGCATGTTTTGCTACCTCTAGCCCACCTTTCCAGACTATGACTTGGTCACTTGGGCCTTTGTATTCGCATGGTGGCCTACTGTGTTAAAGCTGGATTTTATCTCATTATGCCATCTATAAACCAATGGAGAGAGTTGACTGAAAGCCCCTTTGGTCTGCTGAAGTTTATCAGGTGCTAACATTGGCTTAGGAGGGAGCACCGTCAGCTCTACTCATTGCAAATGCTCTTTGTTTGAAAGTTGAGTAACATCCAAAGAGACTTCTTTTTTTAATCTGCTAAGGGACATGGCACCTGCCAGGATTCTTGTGATTATTTGAGAGTTGTGTTTCATCTCATAGTATCTATCCTTCATCTACTGCCAATTATTCCTAAACCAGGGCAAAGCAGGGTTATTCTGTACAGTAATAAAGTCCCATTGGTAAATGTGCTTCTGACTGCAAGAACTGAGAGCATTCTCTAAGTGAGGACCCGCAGGCCAACACTGACCATTATGGGTGCTCATGGTGACTTCTTTACCTAGTTACTCTGATACTCATTCATTCATTCATTCATTTGAGATTTACACACCCTTTCACCATCAGATTCTATATGAGGTACCACAGGGAACTCAAAAAGATAAGCAATATTCATTCAGGATCCTCAAAGATTCATGGCTAGTGTACTGAAACAGAGTTGAGGCATAGGTAAGGGAAGAATGAATTAATCATAGGATGAAATTAGTAGACAGTCATATTCTTCATTAAACAAACATTAAATAGTGAAAAATGACTATATTAAAAATATGGACATCAGAAAACAATAAGAACATTTCAACTATAAAATAATAGAAGTATGTCTCAAGTTGAAAAAAAAGGAGAGTAAAATATAGCATGTTACCAAAATAAATAACTATTTAACTACAAATTAAAGGCCTGGAACAGTATTTTTTTTTAGAAATGTTTTTTAATTGTTTTTGTTATTAAACAGAATTAAATTAGGTCAGATTTTACTAGTAGCTTATTTGGACTTAACCTCAGATGTTAGTCTTGAGCCATCTCAAGGCCTGTTGTCAATCATGATGTATTTACAGTTCCTTTGATGATCTGAAGGCAGTTTGTAATTAAGCTTGGCGAGGGAGAGAAGTCTTGTTTGTTCCTAAAGGTAAGAGTCGAAAGGGGGACTTCTCTCAGCAGTAATAGATCTGTTTGTCATCTGGAGAGAAGACCCTTGAAGGCAGGCAAAGAAATAGGTTTCCTTTCCAGGAGGATTACACACCCTGATTTCTCATAAACCAGGTGCCTTGCCTGGTTTATGTGAAGAATGTTAGAAATAATATACGTGAAAATTGCAATGGGTACAGCAGGGTATGGGTCCTCTGACCTACTGAAGTAAAATTGATAGATATTTAAATTCATGTGCTTTTTTTTGTGTATGCATGTGTTGCTAAGAATCCTTGGACTATAAATGATGTGTGTACCACATTATCCTTTTTTGTTAATCTTATAAGGGTCAAGTACCATTGAAGTTGTGATGTTCTGTCTTTTCTGTCTTTATAACTGGTCTACTTGCTGTCCTCCTATCCACTTACCCATCTGATCCCCAACCTCAAAGAGAATCTTATCCCACTCCTGTGCATATTTCTGATAATTGTGCCATGTGTCTTTTATCTCCAAAGTTGAGAAAATAGAGTTCTGAGTTAAGAGGCAATTTTGATGTGGTAAAGGCAATACTATAGCAACTCACTTATTTATGGGCTATCTGCCCAGCAAGTCATTACTGTGGACCATCA
>VMDO01010154.1:53426-73341 GCA_007922755.1 Pedetes capensis
CCTCCCGCTCCCCCTCCCCCTCCTTCCTCTTCTTCCTCTTCTTCTTCTTCTTCTTCTTCTTCTTCTTCTTCTTCTTCTTCTTCTTCTTCTTCTTCTTCTTCTTGTGGTACTGGGGGTTGAACCCAGGGCCTCATGCTTGCATGCTCTGCAAGTGCTGGAACACTGAGCTGCACCCTCAGCCCATTTTTTAACTTTTTGAGGCAGGGTCTCGCTAAGTTATACAGACTGCCTCTGGTCTCGAACTTGCTATCCTCCTGCCTCTGCCTGCTGCTGGGATTACAGGCGTGTGCCATCAAGCCTGGCTAATTTGGTCATGTCTTCTATGATTTTAACCCTTTGACTACCAACTTCAAATCAAAACGTATGACAATAAGTATTTTATTTCTAGAAACTCTTCATTTTAATGAACAAAACAAGAACACGATGAGCAAAATAATTGGAATGTGTAATACAAGGAAAATCATGTAATTAGTGATGTGCATCATTTGGATGCCAAAAAAAACTCTCATAAGAAAAAAGTATAATCAGCTAAATAAGAAAAATTGACATATGATCACTATACCAAAAAATTCATTTTAAAAATACAAGGACAATGATAGATAGAAAAAGCAATATTAGGTATGTTAATAATATATTTTATGTGTGATAAGGTATAAAATAATAACACAGTGGCCCATTGCACATCATACAGATAGTTTTTGTTCTTGTCTCAATTTTACTTTTTGAACATCCAGTGCATCATTATCTTGTAGTTCCTTCAACAGGTATTGATCGCCCATGTTGATCATGAGTTTTGCAATATTCAAAGGCCTGCCCTTGTCTCTTTATGTTTTACCTTACTGTTCTGTTTACCTGGGTCACCATGGTATTAAAAATGCTAATATGCTCTTTTAGTTGGTCTCTGCAATCCAGATATTAGATATAGAAATTATATCAAGGCAGTCAGGGTAGATTTTCCAGAACAAGGCTGGCCAATAGAACTTTTTCAATGACAGTTAGTTTGTAATTAAGCTAGGGGAGGGATAGAAAGGTCATATATTTCTGCTGTCCAGTATAGTAGTGCCTAGCTGCATGTGGCTATTGAGCACTTCAAATGTAGCTAGGACAGCTGAGGGACTGATTTTTCACTTCACTTAAATTAGCTTAAACTTATATCTAAATAGCCACATGTGACTAGTGGCTATGATATTTGATGGTGCCTGTCTAGACAGACTCATAGTGAATTGACTAAAGCACTATTGTGTGAGGGCATTCAGTGCAGAGAGAAAGAGGCTTCTGAACTTCCAACACCTCTTAAATTTTACTGAATTGTAAATCTTATCATTATTTATCCACGCTTTTTCATTTGGTAATATTTATTAAGCAACTACTTCCCACGTGTCTTCAGCTTGTTGTGCTGTGGGAGCTTGCGTGTTGCTGTAATGCTGAAAACTATGCCACCAGTATTTCAAATACCAGCAGAGCCACCTAGGGTGGACAGGTTTTATCTGAGCTTCTAGAGTAAGACAAACTAGGGAGAAGGACCCAACAGCCCACTCCTGAAACAATTAGCCGTTAAAAAGCCTATGAATAGCAGAGAAGCATTGTCAAATACAGTGCTGGAAAATGAGCCCTCAAGCTAGAATACATTCAAGAAACAACTAGGGAAGAGTTGCTTTCTCAAAGTAGAGTTGACCTTAATGGTGAGAATGGAGTAAAGCCCCTGGGACCTTCATTTGCTGATGAGGCATGATTCAAAATAAGAAGAAACATAGTGGCTGCAACAACTGTTAAACATAAAAATAACATGTGTATGGCACTGTGTTGGGTATGTTTCATTCTGCTTGTACTTAAGGTCACTATGAGTCAGATCCCACTCAATGACACCTAATAACAACAACAACATGTGCCTATGCTGTTTTAGATGCTGGGGATATACTGGAACTGGAATTGATAGAAATCCTTGCTTCATGCAGCTGACTAGAAAGATATGTCCACTTAACAAATAATAAAATTTTATAGGATGTCAGTTGATCACAAGTGATATGTGCAAGTCAGGGGAAAGGGATAGGGAGAAGGAAAGGATTGGGGAGTTAAAATTATAAACAGGAAAACCAGAAGAAGATGTCATTAAAAACCCAAAGGGGGTGAGGGATGAGGACCTGAGATTACCTGATGAAAGAGTATGCCAGTTAGAGGGAACTAAAATGCCCCAATTTGAGTGGGCTCCTGGTAGGTTCAGGAAACGGCAACTGGGGGAGCGTTGCAGAAAGTAAAATAGTAGAAGATGAAAACATGATGGGGAGTTATACCAGGGTGGAAGCAGTGGAGGTGGACGTCTTTTTGTGGTAGGGCCATTGGCATCTGCTGTAAAGTTGGCTTTGGCATATAAGAGTGAGAGAGGAGTCCAAGACGAGTCCAAGAATTTTTGCTCATGCATGTAAAATGGTAGAGTTGTCATTTATTGAGATGGTAGCCCATATTTATAATGTGATCTTGACAAAATATAATCAGAAAGGGGATAAATCAGGTATGGTTAATGCCTGGAAGTGAACCACCATACCTTCATGCTGGATCCATGGCAGACCTCGACTATGGGCTTGTTTAAAATACTTCTTAACATAGTTCCCCTGGAAGCCAATGTGGTCCAAATTGGCATGCAGAATAAAACCATCAGTAGATTCTATTACACATGTGATTCAGTTAGGAAGATGGGGAAGTTTGTGACCCATGTCATAGGAGTTCTCACAGAATGACTTCATTTTATATAATTGCTTATATTATTGTGATTAGATTCTTTGGAACTGCCTTTCTTGGGAATCAATGCAAGGAAAAGATTGACAGAACTATCTAGTGTTATCTTCTGTTTTCTGACTGTAACATCTGTGAGTTGATTGGAATCCTCTGCAACGTGGGCTGCACTGTTTGTACTGCTGTAGCACAGGTCTCTGTAGGGCAGCAGCTGTTGCCATTTATGTCTCTCTCTCCAGGGCTTTGGTCATTGCAAGTGATCAATAATTGTTGGTTAACTGGACTATTTTTGAATTAACAAAAGACCTGATTTTAAGGTAATCTCACTACATTACCCCCATGTATCTGTCAGCTTATCGTGCTATGGGGGCTTGCGTGTTGTGGTGATGCTAATAGTTACGCCGCTGATATTTCAGATACCAGCAGGCCACCCATTGTGGACAGGTTTCATCTGAGCTTCCAGACTAGGACAGACTAGGGAGAAGGACTCAGCAGCCCACTCCCAAAGTAATTAGCCATTGAAAACCCTATGAATAGCAGAGAAACACTGTCAAATATAGTGCTGGAAAATAAACCCCCCAGTCTGCAAGGCATTCAAGAAACGACTGGGGGAAAAATGCCTCCTCAAAGTAGAGCCGACTTTAATGACAGGAGTGGAGTAAAGCCTATAGGACCTCCGTTTGCTGATGTGGCACAACTCAAAATGAGAAGAAACATAGTGACTGCAATAATGGGCTCAAACATAAAAAGATCATGTGTATGGCACAGTGTCAGGTGGTGTTTTGTTCTGTTGTACATAGGGTGGCTATGAGTCAGATCCAGCTTGATGGCACCTAACAACAATAATTACTTCATTAAATAACACTGTTACAAATTTGTTACATACCTCTATGTGTTGAGTACCAGAGGTCTAGTAGTACTAACCATGCAAAGAACAGGATGGGAAATATTTAATCATCATTATGTCAATATTTACTGAGAAACTATGTCACTAACTAGGCTAGGTACTTATACACAGAATTGCATAATATTGAATTCTTGCCTTGAGTAGCTCAGTTTAATAGGAAAACTCTCACTATAGCCTAATTGTTTCATTGAGTACCACAGGTTCACATGAGCATGGATCCTGGACAGAGAATCCAAAGAATCATATTGTTCCCCTTCCTATCCTTAGGCATGTCCTAAGGACATTGTCCCCACCTCCTGAACAGCTGAGGGCCAAACAGACTTGGTAACTTTCCAAGGGCACTCACCTGAGCCTTCATGGAAATTGTTCTCAACAGGGCTAATTTTGCCCTCCCACAGATATTTAGCAATGTTACAGCAGAGAAGGTGCTACCAGAATTTAGTGACTCAAGACCAGAAATGCTAAAAATCCTACAATGCACAGAGCAGCCTCACAGTAGAGAACTATCCAGCCCTTGTCAATAGCTCCAAGGCTGAGAAATGCAGCTTCATGTTTAACCTGTAGAGCATCATTGTAGATCTACTTACCTCACATATGATGAAGAGGGTAAAGCAAGAACAGTTCTAGAAACATGTATCTAGACATTTTTCCTCCTTAAAATGTAAGAACTCCCATGTATCCATTCTGAATAGCCCTGAAGTGTTTGCTGACACAGTTGTTTTGGACAGGCCAACTTTGTTTTCATTTTCCTGGGCTTTGGACTTGTTTTTGACTAGTGTTTGTGTATTCTTTGTCAAACTAGATGATGTTTGTTTAGAGAAAAACCAGGAGATTTGCTTAGAAAAAGAAAAAAAGGGGGAAACAATCCATTGGCTTTTCTGTTGACAATGTGCTGTTGACCTGGCAGGTGAAGCCAATAAGAGAAAAATGGGCAAAGGCTTTGATGCGAGGAACTAACTAGTTCATGGTGGTGAACTCTGCCGTGTGGAAATGTCATGTGTGGACAATTAGTAGATTCTCAGTCCTTTGAATCACATCAAAGAAAAACTGTGAAGGTCACAATAATGGTGAAGATCAGAAAGATACTCACAAAATACTTTGTCTTTCACTGTGTACTTGGGTCTTGACATGTAATCCTTTAACCCTCCAGCAGCTTCTTGATAAACTTACTATGGCCTGCATGGTCCTGCCATCCTCTCTGACTATGTCTCCCTCTTCTTTACTTCCCTCTTGCCTCACTGGCCTCCTTGCTCTTCCATGAGCACACCAGACATGATCCCACCTCAGGGCCTTTGCATTTCCTGTTTCTTCTGTGTGGGCTACACTTCCACCTCCAATAAATTCCATATATCTTGCTCCTGTATTTTCTTCCTATCTCTATGCAGAGATACTGCTATAGTTTGAATATGAAATGTCCCCCACAAGTTCATGTGTTGAATATTGGTCCCCAGTTGGTGCACTATTTTGGGAGGTGGTGGTAACTTTAGGAGTTGGGGCCTTACCGGAGGAAGTAAGTAGCTGGAGGAAGTAGGTCACTAGGAGATGCCTTTAAAAGTTAAATCTGGTCCTTAGTCCCTCTTGCTCCCTCCTTTCTGTCTCCTATGAGATGATTAGCCTCTTCCACATGTTCCTGCCATCATAATGTTCTATGTAACCACAGGCCCAGAATCCCTGGAGTCAAGGACTATTGACTGAAACCATTGAAACCATAGCCAAAATAAATCTTGCCTCCCCTTTAGTTGTTTATGACAGGCATTTTATCATAGTAATGAAAAATATGATTAGTGCAGATTAATACGGACATCTTCTTCAACCATAACCTCCCATAATAGCTTTGTTAATTCTTTTACCCTGTTTATCACCTGACACAACTTACATTTTTTGGTTTGGTTGGTTGGGGTCTATTTCTCCCATCCAATTTTGTAAGCTCATGAGAATAGAGATTCTTCTTTTTGGCTCACACTAACCCTTGGCCCCCAGGACAGTGGCCAGAACATTGCAGATATTGAATACATATTTGTTACAAGCATGAAAATGGGAGATAGAGAACTTTAGCCTACACGTACACAGGCATCTAAAGATACTGTAATGCCTGTGTAGTGTATTGAAATGTTATGCTTATCTATGTTTGGCCTCTTGGAATCCTGTATAGTAGGCAGCTTCCACAATGGCTCCCAGTGATCTCATCCTCCTGGTGGACATACCTTCAAGTGAGGGCTGGATCTAGTAACTTGCTTTAATGCATGAATTGTGACAAAAATGATGGGATAGCACTTTCTAGAGTAGATCGTAAGAGCCTTTGGCTTTGTGCCTTGCTTGTACTTCATCTCCCTCTTGCTCCTTCCGATGAAGCCAGGGCCATGTGTTGGGTTAATCTATGGAAAGGACCGTGTGGCAGGGAACTGAACAGCCTAAAAGGAATCTATTCCTGCCAACAACCATGTGGGTGAGCTTGGAAGTGAATCCTTCCCCAGGCAAGCTCTGAGGTGAGATGCAGTTCCTTCTGACCTGATAACTTTGTATTGTAGCTTTGTCAGATGACATGAACTGAGGATTCATTTGTGCCCGGATTTCTGATCCACAGGCACTGTTAATATTAGATATTGTTTTAAACTGCTAACTTTAGAAGTAACTTGTTAAGCAACAATGTTGTTGTTTTTGCTAGGTCGCATCTAGTCAGTGTCTGAGTCATAGCAACCCTACGTATAACAGGTGAAACCCTATTGTCAGTGCTTCTCTGCTATTCATAGGAGTTTCAATGGCTGACTGTTTGTTTTTTTTTTAAGTGGATTGCTGGGTCCTTCTACCAAGCTTACAGTAAGCACCTGGTGTTCCTATGTAGTCTCCCATCCAAGTACTAGCCAGGTCCGACCCTGCTTAGCTTCTAAGATCTGACAGGATCAGATGTCACAGCTGCAGGCAACAATAGCTAACTAATATATCTTATGTAAGGGTTCAGTGAGGATTAAATGAGAAAAAAAGATGAGTAAAATGACCTCTTCCGTCGAGGGGCGTACAGTCTAATGGGATGTTTCATGTCATTTGTGAGCATAATTATGGAAATGACATGAAAAAGGCATTCCAAGAATAGGAAAAGGCATGATCAAAGATATAGTAACGTGGGAGTGCATGATATGTCCTCTGAGTATAAGGGTTAATGGACGGGACCAGAAATTGAGGTTGAGACCAAGGCAAGATCAAAACGTTGAGAGGCCTGGTATGTCCTGACAAGGAGTCTGGGAGATTTTCCTGTGAATGATGGGTGCACTGAAGTATTTCACGCACTGCTATATGTTGCAAGGGGTTGTGCCAAAAAGATTTTTAAGTTTCGGGCCAACAGGTTGCACTATTGCTTTATGTTGCATCTAAAAATGCATGAGTAATGTATATATTCTCACTTCAAATATAAATATAAAATAAAATCACCTTCTTAACTTTTGAAGCCCCCGTTTCCCCTCCACAGAGGCATCCAGGTTTTCACTGGTTATATTGCACATGGGGACACAATTTGCAATGCTGTGTTGGTGGTGGCTTACAACTCTGTGTTTAGTGACATCAATTTAGTAATTTGAAACTGAGCAACTTTGTGTCACATAGGCAAGGACTACAAATCAGAGCTCCCAGTTTCCCCAGAAAAACTTGCTTGCATGGATGCTTCTGGTGTCTGTATCCTTTATGACCTCTTTCTAATTATTTAAATGTAAAATTCATTTCAGACTGATAGCTAGAGGCATGCAGTTTAGTGGTTCAAAACATCAACCTTAGAGTCAAACTACTTGAGTTTAAATCCTGGCTCTGTCATATGCTAAATGACCTTTTCTGAGCTACATAACCCCTGTGATCCTCAATTTCCTTCTGTGTAGAATGGAAATAATAATAATGCCTACCTCATAGTTTTATCATGAGAAAGAAATGAGTGAATATGTACAAAGGCCATATGAAGGCTAGTTAGTATTAACATATGTGGGACCATACTGTATATAATGTTCTACAACTTGGTTCTTTTTAAATAACAGTACATCTTGGAGAACTTAGCAACAGTGTTCCATTTTTTTTTCTAAATTAAACTTTTTTGAGATAATTATAGTTTCTTTGGCACTTGTAAGAAAATATACAGTGATCCTATGTACCCTTTCAAAAGTATTAGGCCAAAGTACAATATCACAGCGAAAATATGGGCATTGAGACAGTGTAGAGGCAGAACATCTCCTCCATCTTAAGAATCCTTCTTACAAACCACATCTGCTTCCTGCCTGCCCCATTTCCTCCTTAAACCCTACAAACCACCATCACCTTCTATATTTCCCTAATTTGGGGGCTTAAAAATGTTACATAAATGGCATACTATAGTAGGTAATCTTTTGGAACTGACTCTTCTTACTCAACATGATTCTCTGGAAATGCATTCAGGTTGTTGCTTTGCATCAGTACTTAGTCCTTTTTTTTGCTGAGTTAGTATTCTATGCTCTGGTTTGGTTAACCTTTTCATCCATTGAAGGGCATTTTTTTTTTAATTTCCAGCTTTTGGACATGAGACATGTTATTAACATTTATGTATATGTTGGATTGCTGGTATCTTCAGCTTCCAATCTTTGGTATAGAAAGCAAAAAAGAAAATCCAGGCTACTCACCACAGTCTTGGTCCTTTGATCACAGATGCCTGGCTGCTCTGCCTTCTTCTCTCCTCCTTTCAGAGTTTCCTTATGCTTGTTTTATACGCAGTATGCAGAGTTTTAATGATGGCTACAAAGGGAAGTAGAGAAAATGTCTATTCTCTCTCCCTGGAAACAAAAGTCCTAGAATTCTTTTCAGTTGGTGAATATTACCCTTAAAATGCAAATTTTGGTGGGTGTTCCAGACTGTCTTCCAAAATGGCTCTTCTAATTCACTCTTCTCACCCATCCTCCTAGGTACTAGATGGTATTTTGTGGGTATTGAGGCCCAACTCTGCACTCATCTGCGGGTACAGGTTATTAGGTGCAGGTGGGGTAAACTGACATCCCCTCTCATGGTCTGGATGTGGACTCAAACACAGACTCATCTTTTGATGCCTCCAAGCGTTGAGTAATTTTGACGGCTGTCAGGTGCCCAAAGAGTGGCTGGCCTGACAGCTCTTTGCACTGGTGTGCCGAGGGTAAGGGCCTTATTGAGTTGATTAGAAAGCTGTTCTGATGAATGTAACAATTGAGGATCAAACCCTGACAACTTCTCCAAGGCTCTTGCAGCAGGATTTTGTTGGCTGAGGAAATTTATGTGAGTTCTGAGACATGAGGAAACCAGGTCACATGTCTAAAGCTGAGGGGGCTTACAAAAGTGCCAGGGATTGCAGGGGTTTCCTTCACTAAGGAGAGAGGTGGGGTATTGAGGAGCATACAGAGGAGGTTTGATGGCCAAGGCAAGGTCAGGAAGAAATTGTCCCACAGATGGAATGGATTGCTTAGGTCTGTTTGTGAAATCATGATGACCCATGCAGCAGCATGCAGAGAAATCCTTGTGAGATACCAGGGCCTAGGGTTACCCACATAGGAAAGAAGTATTGGGAAGAGGATGACAATCAAACTGCCAGGAAGGCCCTTGAATAAATTGTCAGCTTTTGAGTGAAAATATGATTAAGGAGAAATCTTGGATCTGGTTCTTGGCTAATGGGCAGGATTTCAAAGGAAGAAAGAGGTCATTTTTAGAAACACATCACAATAGTAGCTCTGTTCATTTTCTTTGCTGTCTAATAAATTTAACAGCTTAAAAATATACATTAATTGTCTTGTAGGTCCTATGGGTCAAGAATTTGGATACATCTGGTTGGACTGTCTGCTCAGGATCCTACCAGGTTATAATCAAAGTGCTGACAAGGGCTGGATTCTTATCAGAGGCTTGAATAGAGAAAGGTACACTTGCAAGTTCCTTTAATTGTGGAGAGAGTTCATTTCCTTCCAGCTGTAGGGTTCAAGGAAGCTTGTTTCTGTAACAACTGGTATCAGGCTTAGAAGTGCTATAGTACCCCATGTCTGGTACTCTCCCTGGAGTCTATTTTCACCCCCATACCAGTTAAGAGTTAAAGTCAGCTGTACCCTATTCTCCTCTAGACACATACATATGTATGTGTATTTATAATATAATAACCACAAGAGTGAAATCTGATGACACTTATTTGTTGGAAGCACACACTCAGAGGTATAGGATGGTATAGAGACATGAACACCGTGTGTTGGGGATCATTAAGTCTTCCTTGAAGTCTGTCTGCCTTAATGATAGGGGTATAGGGAGTTATTGGAATATTGAATTCAAAGGGGAAGGGAGAAAATAAGCTGGGTGTTGAGGAGTACCATAGATAAGGATAGATATAAAGTCTGGGGATATATTCTAGGAAACCATGAAGGTTGGTTTAAGACATTGTGCTTTGGGCATTGTGGAACTTCTTAAAGGAATTTTCCATCCTTGGGCTCCTGTTCCTTCCTGAAGCCAACATGGTTGCTAAGAAAACACATTTTTGCTTTTACTTTTATATACAGATATTCATTTCCAAAATAATCATTCCTTTAAAAAATGGTTTATAAACAAATCGATAATTGTATTTAAAGTCAAGTATGTCTACATTGAATTAACCTTGACAATTTTCTATAATTTGATTATTTTGAGTTGTTGAAGCTGAATACACACTCGCTCCTGTATCCTTAGCAAAACAGCAAATAACCTCTGCAATCTTTTGTCTAGCACAACTCCTGTGTGGTACACATTGTAGAGCACAGAATAAGCTACTTGCTAAATGCTTCATGATTTTATCCTCTCCTATGAGTGTCTATTTAACAAACTATGCTAGGAAAAAAATATTGTTGTGGAAACATTCAGAAAGGTAATAATATAAGTAGGTGAAGCTCTTTTGAATTCTCCAATGTTATAGAAAAGACTGAAAAATAATGGCACTGCCAAATAAAATAATTCCTTGTAGATAGAATTTTAGTTTCCAATACAGTGATTGTCAAAATGTTTTGTGAACTTCCACATGATACTGGATGTCCATTAGTATCCCTTGGTCGATAAAGTGTACATTGATCAAAAGTAAAATGTTTACAGTGAATTTTTAATTTTGGGGGGGTGTTGAAGATTGAACCTAAGGCTTTATGCATGCAAGGCAAGCACTCTGCCACTACATCCTCAGCTCTAGAATTTCTAATATTTTGAAGATGGCAACCACATAAATAATAACCTTCTTTTTCTCCTTCCTTCTTTCCTTCCTTCCTTCCTTCCATCTTTCCTTTTTTCTTTCTTTCTTTCCTGGATCTTGCTATGTAGCCAGGCTGTCCTCAAACTTGTAATCTTTCTGCTTCACACTCCTGAATTCTGGGATTACAAGCACACACTACCATGCTAAGCAATTTGTGTGTGTGTGTGTGTGTGTGTGTGTGTGTGTGTGTGTGTGTGTGTGTAAGAGAGAAAGAAAGAGAGAGAGAGAGAGAGAGAGAGAGGATAGGCATGAGAAAGGTAGAGGAAGAGAGAGTTAGCTTTCATTACCGTGACAAGGTACCTCAGAAAACAATTAAGCAAAGAAGAGTTCATTTTGCCTCACAGTTTCAGAGGTTTCGGTCAGTCCATGATCACTTGGCTTGTTGTTTCTGGGCCCATGTGTGGTGAGGTAGAACATCCTGGCTGGGAGCATGCAGTGGAGAAAGTGCCTCACCTCATAGTGGACAGGAGGCAGAGGAAGAGGGAGAAGGACCGAGAACAAGGTGTGATCTTCGAGGGCACGCCCCTGGTGACCTACTTCCTGCAACCCAGCCCCACCTCCTGGTTTCCACCACCTCCCAATAATGCCATCAAATTATGAATCCAACAATGGATTAATCCACTGATTGATTAAGTCAGTGCCTGCATGATCCAATCACTTCCTGAAGTCCTATCTCTGAACATTGCATTAGGGATCAAGCCTTTAACATATGAGTTGGGTGGTGGGTGAGGAGCATTTCATATCCACACTGTAACACAGAGGGTGAGACAGAGCAAGACAGAGAGAAACAAAATGAGGGACATGGAGAGAAAGAGAGGTAGACACACACAGAGTGACAGAGAAATGGAGGTAAGGAGGGAGGAAGAAGCAGAGGTAAAGATGGGCCTACACACAGAGGTTTCACCAGCCATGGCTATACTCTGAAGGTTTGTTCCCTCCCCAATAACCACCAATTTGATAGTTGTAAGAGATAGAGCCTTTAGGAAGTGATTAGGTCGTGAGATGAATGGGATTAGTGCCTCCATCAAAAAGGTCCAAGGGAGCTTGTTTGCCCCTTTGCCATGTAAGGATGGAGACAGAAGGCAGCATCTATGAGAAATGAGCCCTCACTAGATGCCAAATCCACTGGCATCTTGATCTTGGACTTCCCAGCCTCTAGAACTATCAGTAATACATTTCTATTGTTTATGAACTACCCAGACTAGTGTATTTTGCTATGGCAGCCTGAATGGACTAAGACAGGCAAATTGTTGGGAGAGGTAAACAGAGAAGGATCGGAGAGAGGCAGAATGAGAGGCAGGCAATTGTTAAGCCATTGAACACCTTGGGCTCTTCTACCTGTTGAGCAGTAGTGGAGCACCAGCGATGTGGTTTATCATCAATAGGCTATGAAGGGGATGCTGGATGCTTAAACAGAGAGATAAGGTCCCTCTGGGAGGGTTACTTTCTGGGTAAAAATTAAATGATTCAGAAATGATATTTCTGTAGACCTTGTGCCACAACATACCTGGGCTGGAAGAAATCAGTCCCTCTCAGCTTTCTAGGAATTTCTGTTGAACTTCTGAGAATCTTTGCTAAACTTCAGAAAATGTGTTTATAACATCTCTATAATGGAGAGGATAAACATTTAAAATAAAACACAATTTCAGCTCTTCCCAGGAACTTGCTAATGTTTTCCTGAATACGTGATCTGTGAATGTTACATAAGGGAAAAAAAGGTCATTTTAAAAGGCATTATACAGCCCAGCACAGTGGTGCACACTTGTAATCCCAAACACTCAGGAGGTGGAGGCAGGAGGATCACAAGTTCAAGACCAGAGGTAGTCTGTGTAATTTAGCGAGACCCTGTCTCAAAAAGTAAAAAAGATGGGCTGAGGGTGCAGCTCAGTGGTCCAGCACTTGCAAAGCATGCTAGCACAAAGCCCTGGGTTCAACCCTCAGGACGGGAAAAAAAAAAGGTGTTAAATTAGTCTTTGATGAAAGAGCAACCAAGGTAAGCATTAACACTGAAAGAGAGATGGAAAATCTGGAGATATCTTTTGATGTGAAAAGAATTAGTCTCTGCCCACACACTACATGGCTCTAATTCATACAGTAAATATTGAGTTCCTTTTATGTCTTGTAACCTGTAAGTATTTAGAATTTAAAACCTGGCTTGGAAAAATGATAGCTCATTTGTTAGTTCATATGTCCTTGATAAACATATGATTTGAGCAGCTATTCAATCTATCTTACCTGGTGAGTTGATGAAAACTCTAGAGAATTTACTGGAAAGCCTCCTTTTCATATGTCATTGTCATATTACATGAGAACCTCATTTGTGTCAGAGGAATGACTTACTGTTTAATCAAACCTTGACATGCACTGTTTTCCAGCCACCAAAATTAAACATCAGTATTTCTCATCGATGCCTATTGTGACTCAATGTGTAGTGGATTTATTGTGGGGCATATGGATTTGAGAAACTATGGAGTAGAGAATAGATGTGGAAATTAAAATCATTTTGATGACTTGTATTCTGTAAATAAAGATAGAAAAGTAGTAGGTAAAGATGGTATAGAACATCTTTATGGGATGAAATATCATAATGATTGACCAGCAAGTACATTATTTTAAAAGATTTGGGAAGATATTTGGGATCACAGATAGAACAGTAACTTTGACTAAGGTGTCTGGGATCAGAATCTTCTGTATCTTGGTGATACTATTTAACTGTGTTACACTTAGAATAGAACCTGGCTCTTTATAGGTGCTGAAAAAACTTTGATGAACACATGAATAAAAGTAGTGGTATGTTAAACAGAAATTTGAATGCATTAAAAGAAGGACCTAGAAAACCTTGAGAAATATGGAATTACTCTGTTAAAAAGAAAGTGAAATGACTGAGGGATTTTAGAAGACCAGCTGTTGATAACACATAACAGACATGGTATATTAAATCAGCTAGTGTGTCTCTCTCACAGAGAAACTGACCAAAGCAAACTACAGGAAAAAATATTTATTAAGGGTTCATAGTTAGGGGATTCTAGTCCATAGAGGGGGCTGGGATTTAGCTCAGTTGGTACAGCACTGCTCTACAGTCTCTGAGGTCCCGAGTTCAAGTCCCAGCACCACAAAAATGGGAGAAGGACCTGGCAATCCACTCCCAAGGCAATCCCGAAGCAGTCAGCCATTGAAAACCCTATGAGGGTCGCAATGAGTTGGATACTGACTCGACAGCATCTAAAAAAAAAAAAAAAGTCCATAGAGGCAGAAGGCATAATGACATGGCAGACATGATGGAGTGCATGGCACAGATCTTAGTGATCAGGAAGCAGAGAAAAGAGGATGACCAGACTGTGGGTCTGAGTAAAACCCTCCAAAAGCCACTCCCAGGGACTTGCTTCTGCAAAACAACAATCCTATGTCCCAAAGTTAAATAACATCTTTTGGAGACATTTTACATTCAAACCATGACACATAACTAATTCTAGTACTGGCAAAAACACTTAAAGAATCACTTAACTTAGTTTCTTTTTATGCTTCCAGGCCCCATCCTATTTACTTTAAATATAGCCTTTTGCCTTGATGATAACCGAGTCGTTGTTGTTAGGGGACATTGAGTTGTGTCTGACTCATAGCGATTTTCACAGGGTTTTCAATGGCTTATTGTTTTTCAAGATTACCATGGGAGTGAATTGCCACATCCCTCTTCCATTTTTTGTGGTGTTGGGAATAGAACTTGGGACCTCAGAGACGGCAGAGCAGCACTGTACCAACTGATCTAAATCCCAGCCCAACTAAGTAATTAGGGACAGTTTAGGGACCCTAACTTTTTGGTAGGAGAAAGATAAGCCTAATAAGTTGAAACATACCTGTAGTGTACAAACCCTTTACTAGTGGGGATAATAGTGTTTGAGTAATGGCCATTGTAGAAGGAACTCTTTATTATATTTTTACTTGCTCTGTGCTAGGCACTGTAGTATATGCCTTATAAGTTATTATCTTCTTCAGTTATGAAATAATCCTGCAAAGTTGGATCTTAATATCCTTGTTTTCTTCATGAGGCCAGTGAGGCTTGCAGAGGGTCTTCTGCTTGTCTAAGATCACTCAGCTGGACTAGGAATGGAAAGACATATAGAAATCCTTTTCTTTCTATTTCCAATGACTCTTGTTTGTAAACATTAACTTCCATACAAAGTTCATTTGTTGGTGACACAACTACATCACTGCCTCAAAACATTCTTTTCTTTTTCACCATGAAGCATTTGCATGTGTTTCAGTGTTAATATTAGATTATTAGTTTTAGAGTAGGCATGTCCAACCTGTAGCATCTGGGCTCCATGTGGCACAGGGCAGCTAGTAATGTGGCTCCACAAAATCTTTTAGTATCATGTGTTTCTTAGCATTTATTTTCTTCATGACCCATGTGTAGTTCCAGGTTTGAAGCTTCAAAGCATCACTGTGTATGTTTACAGAATGACTCCTAATGCTTCTTTACAACACACTGGGATGATGTCACAGTGTCAAATTCTAACCTTCAAACAAGTATAAATGTGTCATAGTCGGTAATGTGAGTCAGGTTAGTACCATCACCTGCTACCTGTTCAGTCAAGTATAATTAGGTTGAATTTGATTCAAAGCTGTTTGAAGTCACTTAAGGATGCATCAGAGATTACATGAGTTCTTGGTAATTTGACAAGTAAAATGCAGCAACTACTGATAATATTTTTTGAAAATCTACTTCAACCCAGTTCTAGAAGCCGGGAATTGACCATTGCAAAATTTGAGAACTCACTAAGAATTATGATCACTTCCATCAAAACAGACACTGATAGATTATTTTTCCAAAAAAACCAGATTTACCATAGTTTTATATTGTTTTCACTTCTCTAAACTTTATAATAAAAATAAAAGAAATCTTATGTATATACACTAACTATATTATATAATTTAGGTGCACCCCATGACAATTCCACTTTACTTAATGCAGCCCTGGGAAACCAAAAGTTTGGACAGCCCTCTCTTAGAGGGTAGAGTTAGCCCATTAATCCTCTTTAAAATTAAAAGTGCCAAACTTTGTGACACTTGGAACACATTCAATGATTTTATCCAGAGAGTAAATGAATGAATGAACAAACATCAGATATAAATTAGGACCTTTGGGGTCATAAAACCACTTTTGATGTATAAATAAGTTTATGCTGTACACACTGATTTTACACAAATTCAGAAGTATCAGAGAAAATGATCAAGAAGAGCCTGAATTTCACACCATAAAAGCCTTGGAGTGCCAATGTGGTACATAGTTCTGTTTCTCCTGGGGCCAGTGCCTCATGTCTTATTCCTAGGTTGAGCACTAGAAATTTCAAATTTCTTTTGGGAACAGTTATGAATATCTCCTTGGGATGGGGCTGGCATTGTTTTCTCTACCTAGTCTCAAAAGTTTTATAATAGCTATTCTTTGAGGGCTAGTTAACATTTTATAAGCTACACTAACCTGTTTTCCTTCACTCTATCCCCTTAATAACTATTTTCATGTTATACTACTCTTCTGAATGTAAAATGAGAGGAGAGGATACATATTTAAAAAGCTTGTTCTTGCCAGATACCATGGCACTTGCCTGTAATACTGATGACTAGGGAGGCTGAGGCAGGAGGATTGTAAGTTCAAGGACAGAGGCAGCCTATGCAACTTAGTGAGACCCTCTCTCAAGAAAAAATTAAAAAGGGGTTAGGGGTGCTTTTCAGCAATGGAGTGCTTGCCTAGCATGTGCCAGGCCCTGAGTTCAGCCCCCAGTACTGAAAAAAATAACAAAGAGAGAAAAAGAAGAAAGAAAGAAAGAAAGAAAGAAAGAGAGAGAGAGAGAGAGAGAGAGAGAAAGAACGAAAGAAAGAAAGAAAGAAAGAAAGAAAGAAAGAAAGAAAGAAAGAAAGAAAGAGAAGGGGAGGGGGAGGGAGGGAAAGAGAGAGAGGGGGAGAGAGAGAGAGAGAGAGAGAGAGAGAGAAGAAGAGAGAGGGAAAGAAGGAAGGAAGGAAGGAAGTTTGCTTTTACAGGAAGTCTTAGGTTATCTTCTAGAAGTGCTAGTGTAGTGGTCTGGTTTGATCTAATTGAGTCATGTGTCAAGTTGACTGAGCCATGGAATGCCCAGGCATTTGGCCAAATATTTTTTTTTTTTTTTTTTTTTTTTTTTTTTTTTTTTTTTTTTTTTTTTGCTATGTCTTTAAGGATGATTTTGGATGAGATTGAATCTGTAGACCAAGTAAACCCCATTGTGGGTGAGCCTCATCCAATCAGCTGAAGGTCTAAATAGAACAAAAACAGCAATCTACCAGAGCATAAGGAGGAACTCAGGTCTCACAGTGACTGGCCTGGAACATAGTCTTTTCTTGCCTTTGGACTTAAAGTAAAACACTAACTCTTCTTGGGTCTCAAGCCTGCTGGCTTTTGTGGTACGGGGGGTTGAACCCAGGGCCTCGAGCTTGCATGCTCTGCAAGTGCTGGGCCACTGAGCTGCACCCTCAGCCCATTTTTTTGTTTGTTTGTTTTACTTTTTGATTCAGGGTCTCGCTAAGTTACACAGACTGCCTCTGATCTCGAACTTGCGATCCTCCTGCCTCCACCTCCTGAGCTGCTGGGATTACAGGCGTGCGCCACCGTGCCCTGCTCAAGCCTGCTGGCTTTTAGACTAGAAGAGGCACCATTTTCTCTTCTGTTTCTCAGGGCTTTGGACTCAGATTGGACTCACTCCATCAGTTCTCTTGTTTCTCTAATCTGCCAGTTACAGATGTTGGAGCTTCTCAGCCTCCACAGCACATAAACCAATTTCTTATAACGCATCTCTTTATATCTGCATGTCTGTACCTATAGATATGTATTTCTCCTGTTTGTCTGTTTCTCTAGAGAATCCCAAGTACTACAGTTTGTAACAATCATAGCAACCTTACAAAACTTAAATGATGCTGGGTACCATGGCACTCATCCATCATCCCAGCAACTCAGGAGGCTGAAGCAGGGTGTTTGCAGGTTTGAGGCAAGCAGCAGCCTGCATAACTTAGTGAGACCATGTCTCTAAATAAAGAACAACATTAATAAGGGGCTGGGGTGGAGCTTAGTGGTGGAACACTTGGCTAGTATGCTCAAGGTCCTGTGTTCAACATCCCAGTACTGAAAAAACTAAGTAAAGATCTATTTGTCACATGAAAAGAAGTAATACAGAAGTATTAATAGTGGGTCAAAATGGCAATCCATGATAGTAAGAACCGAGGTTATCTGTATCATCTTCTTTCAGCTTTTTGTATGACATTAGGCTTCCATGGTGCTGTTGCACATCTAGAAGTTGTGTTTACTTTCCAGGTATGAGGAGATGGAAGCTCAAAAGGCAAAAGGAGCTCGTGGCAAGCCTCATGTAGCGGCACCACTCATACCTCATTGGTTGGGTTTCTGCCACATGGATGTCACTAGTTTCTGAGGCCTTGAGAGGTAAAGCATTAGCTCAGCACATTGCTGCAAAAAATAAATTTGGAGCTCTGTTAAGACAAACCAGGGATGGATATTAAGTAGGATGTAAACAGAGTTCTCCACAGATTGTTATATATTCAAGTAAAAATAATAGATTTTAGCACTTCATTGACTTTGAAGATTAATAGATTCAAAATAAATTTGAAATTAAAGTAAAATTAAATAATAAATTAAAATTTTTGTAGGTTTATCCAGCCAAATGCATTAAAAATGGTTTCACTTGATGAGGCAAACATATTTACTGAACATCTACTGTTTGCTACATACACTGCTATGGCTTTCTATGTTCTCTCTACCTCCCTCTCTCCCTCCTTCCCTCCCTCCTTGCTTTTCTCCCTACCTCCCTCTCTCTCTCCCTCTCTCTTTCCCTCCCTCCTTCGCTGCTTCTCCCCACTTCCTTTTCCCTCTCCTTCCTTCCCCCCCTCTTCCTTTGTCTTTATGTCTTTGAGAAAGAGTCTTACAATGTAGCCAGACTGGCCTCAAACTTGAGATCCTCTTACCTTGGCCTCCCAAGTGCTGGTATAACAGGTGTGTGCCACCAATCCCTGGTTGCTTCTTTTGGGTCTCAGAAACATAAGAATTCAGTTCCATTTTCTCTATTTAACAAATAGAGAAAATGAGACTCAGAGTTTGCATAAATCCTTTAAAGTTGCACAGCAAGCAGGTGGAAGATTTAGGCTAGGTATCAATTCTATTGTGGTCCTTATGTAACACTTGTTCTTATAAGAAAACCCTAAATATATATTTCATATATGGAAATATATATATACATATATACATACATACATATATATATATATATATATATATATATATATATATATATATGTACTAGAAGAAGTACAACCAGAGTGCTCCTTGGAAGCAAAAATGGCCAGATGGCGTCTTACATATTTCGGACATGTAGTCAGGAGAGAACAATCCCTGGAGAAGGACATCATGTTTGGAAGAGTGGCAGGTCAACGCAAAAGAGGAAAACCCTCCACCAGATGGATTGACACAGTGTCTGCAACAATGGGCTTAAACATAAATAAGATGGTTTGCTTGGCACAGAATTGGCAAGTGTTTTGATCTGCTGTACATAGGGTCGCTATGAGTCGGACTTGACTCGACGGCACCTAACAACAACAACAACAACTATATATATATATATATATAAATATATATATATATATATATTTATATATATATATATATATTTATTTATATATATATATATGGGGCTGGGATTTAGCTCAGTTGGTAGAGCACTGCACTGCAGTCTCTGAGGTCCCGAGTTCAACTCCCAGCACTGCAAAAATGGGAGCAGGGCCTGGCAATCCACTCCCAAGGCAATCCTGAAACAGTTAGCCATTGAAAACCCTATGAGGGTCGCTATGAGTCAGATACCGACTCGATGGTACCTAACAACAACTATATATATATATATATATATATATATATATGTGTGTGTGTGTGTGTGTGTGTGTGTGTGTGTGTATATATATATATATACATACATACATATATATATATATATATATATATAGAGAGAGAGAGAGAGAGAGAGGTTTCA
>VMDO01010155.1:0-19458 GCA_007922755.1 Pedetes capensis
GGGCAGGCAGTATAGCTGAGAGAATCTGAGCAATAAACACCTTTCTGCATTCTAGTCTTCCTAAAACTTTTCCCCCAAAATCAGTGTACCATGCATTGGGCTTGGGCTGGGTGTGGGAGTAGAGACCTAAAATCAATACCCTAGCAATTGCTAAACTCAGTTTTGCCTAAATATGGTACTCTAGGCTCTGACTCTCACCAGGCAGGGATCCTTGGTCTGTGTTGTTTGCTATTCTATCCCTGGTCCTAACAACAGTGCCTGGTACATGGCTGATTCTCATTCAGTATGGACCTGTTTAACTCAAACACGCAGTCACTAGAAGAATATATGCAAAGTGCACAGCACATGGGTACACATTGTCTGGAACATAAATGGACAATAATGGCAAATGACAAGGGTGGCTTAATCCAAGGTGGGGAAAAGTTATGACTAGTAGTTAGGAGGCTCAATAAAACACGGCTCTTATTTTTATCACAGATACCAAGCTTGATGGAACATCAAGACTCTTTTATCCCTTAAATTCTATTTTAATGTTATAGTCTTACTGGTCACCACTTATTAAGCCCTTTTTATATATACTTGCTGCTTCACATTAGTCACTGCTAACTCTCAGGCTGTCCTACTGCACCTGTTTTACAGATAAGAAAACTGAGGCAGGGAGAGATAAAATTAATTGCCTGAGCACACCCAGCTAGCAAGTGATAGGGACCGGATTTGAACTCAGGTATTTTGTTTTTCAGTACTGGGGTCTGAACCCAGGGCCTCGGTCCTTGCATGCTTTGCAAGTGCTGGACCACTGAGCTGCACCCTCAGCCCATTTTGTTTTTACTTTTTTGAGATAGAGTCTCACTAAATTACGCAGACTGCCTCTGGTCTCAAACTTGCGATCCTCCTGCCTCTGTCTCCCGAGTCACTGGGGTTATAGGCTTGGGACACCGCATCTGGCTGAACTCAGGTATTACGGATTCCTAATGTCCTTGAAGGGCTGGGATTTAGCTCCGTTGGTAGAGTGCCACTCTGCAGTCTCTGAGCTCCCAAGTTCGATTCCCAGCACAGCAAAAATGGGAGAAGGACATGGCAACCCATTCCCAAGGCAATCCCAAAACAAACAGCCATTGAAAACCCTATAAGGGTCGATATGAGTCGGGCACGACTCGACGGCACCTAACAACAACAAGGTCCATGAGCTCTCACATCATTATTCTTCCTACTTTGCCATCCTCAACTCACGGGTTTATTCCAGGTAAACAGAGTTAGGATTGTTGGTTCCATTTTTCAGAGGAAGAGAATGAGGTCCAGAGAGAAGTCTTAGCACTTGCCTGGGAGTAGGGGTGTCACATGTCACGTGTACGATGCCCTCCTGGTAGTGACCACCATCCTGGATGCCTGTCCAGATCAGAGTACTGTCCTGCCTTCCTGTGCTGGGCATCTACTAGGGTGGAAACTGGGGAAGGAGGACCTTGGAAAAATAAAACAAAACAAATCAAAACAAAAGCTATACCAGAAGAGTCTGAATCTAATGAAGGAGCTTCAGAGAGTGAGAGCAGAGCGCACTGCGTCCTGGACAAGGAGCTTAGCTGTAGGAATGGGGGCTTTGCCAAGCCCAGTGCTTGGGAAGATGGAGCATTTGCTCATCCATGCTTTGCATCTGTATCTTTTGAACACCTGCCCGTCAGATCTGCAAGAAGTTCTGGGGATGCAGCAGGAAACAAGAGCCAGCCCTTGACCTCAGCAGTCTATGATCTAGTGTGGGAGGTGGACTTAGCAAAACCTTCCCCTAAGTATGAAATTACTGTGATAAGACGCAGGAGGGAGAAGTACAAGGAATTATAAGAGGTTGGAACAAGGGGAGAGGACATCCCAGGGAGGGGAGTGTGTGTGTGTGTGTGTGTGTGTGTGTGTGTGTGTGTGTGTGTGTGTGTTAGATGGCCACACACATTTCAGCTTCCATCTGTAGGAGGAGTCTATGCAGTGACCAGCTGTCTAGGCAACGGGCATTGCTTGTGCAAATGACTCCAGGCAGGGAAGATTGGCCCCTCTAGAAACAGAAAAGCTAGTGGGAAGGAAGCCCAGAGGGCAGGAAGATAAACAGGTGACAGAGTGTGAAGAGGTGGGCAGAGGTCAGAGCCACAGGGCCTTGGGGCCAGGGTGCAGGGACGATGACAGTGGGCACTGAGCAGCTTGCCGCCAAGCGATGGCTTGACTGGATCTGTGTGGGAAAGATTCCTCCCACTGCTTTGCAGAGACAAAAGGGGAATTGAGATCAGCCTGCGCAACGTAAGGAGATTCCATTTCAAACAACAATACAACAACAACAGAAAGAAAGAAAGGAAGAAAGAAGAAAAGAAAAAAAATAAGCAAAAAACAACAACAAAAGAAAGGAGGAGAAGAGAACGTGGAGAAACTTGCCACATTTTGTTCTATATGCTTCTTTGGTTCGGGAATTATCTGTGCAGGTCATGACAGCTGTTCTCTCAAAGTTTAGTCCTCTGCTTTCTCGGCATAATTTACTTTGGCCAACGCCATATTCTACCCTCTTGATAAATGCTGTAAAACAAAACAGTAACAACAGAAACACAGTCACGTGTAGGCTGAGTTCTAATGAGCTCTCACCTTTGCAATCAGAGAGGGCTGGTTCTAAATCAACGGACACCTCAACTCCCCTGCTGACCCACAATGCCCGGAGGCTGCCAGGGGAGCTGTTGGTTACTCACGCCTCACCCAACCCTCCTGACAAGTCCAGTGGCTCTCCCATGACAATGGCCTGAGCTACCATGTGGACTTCTTCTGCTGTGGGTGGCTTTCTTATTGTGTAGGAATCTACTCCACAGGAAGAGTATGAAGTTCACACAGCACTGTATATGGAAGGATTTTCATTTGATTAGTCATGACGATGAAATACTAGATATGATCAAATCTTTCTCAATAGAGCACTGCTTAGGATGAAATACTACACAGCCATTAAAAGGGAAGCAGCAACAGATTTGAAACTTTGTATTTGGATTCAGATTTGTTCATATGGATATAAACAAATATGTACACACACATAGACACACATGCACTTGGAATTTTCATTGGCAAATGAATTTGTGTATAAACAAACATACACATACACACAACTATCTACAGCGACACATACACACAGGTAAGAAAGACAGGCATGTCATGCATTAACATACCCCTCATCATTTCCTCTAGTAGATGGGATTCCAAATAACTCTTTTTGGTGTCCTTCTGTATTTTGAAAGCTTCCTGCAATGACCGTATGTTCTTTGAGAATCAGTAAAACGTTACTACACATTTAAAATGATAGTTTAAAATAGTATTAAAATAAGATCTAGGGGCCGGAGGGCAGCTCAGGGGTAGAGAGCTCACCTGGCACATGCAGTTCCCACCACCACGAAATAAATACATAGTAAGATAAAAGAGCCTGCAGCTGTAGCCCTGTAGCATCCGATCCTGTCAGATCTCAGAAGCTAAGCAGGGTCAACCCTGGTTAGTATTTGGATGGGAGACCATTTGGGAACACCAGGTGCTATAGGCTTGGGAGAAGGACCTGGCAACCCACTCCCAAAAATCAATCCACCATTGAAAACCCTATGAACAGCAGAGAAGCACTGACAATAGTGTTTCACCTGTTGTACGTAGGGTTGCTATGAGTCGGATTCCTACTCAATGGCACCTAACAACAACAAGAAGAAGACAAAAGAAGTTTTCTGTAAAGATTGTTTAAAGGCTGATTGAAGGAAGTGAGGTCTAAGACTCTGTCCTGAGTGCCTGAAACATGAGTGTGTCTGCATGAAAGAGAGACTGCAGAGAAGGATGGGGGAAGCTGAGTTTGCTGGTTGGAGCGATCATGAAAACTCTCTGCCCACTTTCTGCATTTCTTCATTTCTCCAGTTTCTCCAATGAGCATGTATTAGCTTTGTAATGAGGAGTACAATACTTTAAAAAAACACCAGGAGCCACATCCTGATAGACCCTGAACACCTTTGCCACCTTCTCGCTTTCCTGGTCTCCTCTCCTCTTGTTGTTGTTGTTAGGTGCCGTCAAGGCGGTATCCCATTCATAGCGACCCTCTGTACAACAGGGGAAACACTATTGTCAGTGCTTCTCCTCTGTGCATAGGGTTTTCAATGGCAGATTGATTTTTGGGAGGGGGTTGCCAGGTCCTTCTCCCAAGCCTACAGCACCTGGTGTTCCCAGGTGGTCTCCCATCCAGGTACTAACCAGGCCCGACCCTGCTTAGCTTCCGAGATCTGACGGGATTGGATGCCACAGGGCTATGGCTGCAGGCTCCTTTCCTCTTACCTGTCCTAATTTTTAGTGACACTGTTTTGACTGAGCTCTGAAAAGACAGTGCATTTTCGCTGATAAATAACCACGTTGTTTAACCAGTAACCACATTGTTTAAACAGGAAGGGAGAGAAGGAAAAAGAACACCCCCATGCATCCCTGGTTTAACAAGTCAGCAGCACAGCACCACATACACAGTCTGGGAACTGCTGAAACCAATTGCTATTTCTGTGGCTCATTTCTTTCAAAGATGCCAAATTTTTCAAAGATGCAGTCAGGGCAGGGCCCCGTAGCTCAGGCCTGGAATCCCAGAGACTCAGGAGGCAGAGGCAGGAGGGTCCCAGGTTCCAGGCCAGAGGCAGCCTGCATAAATTAGCGAGATGCTGTCTCAAGATAGAAAATTTTAAAATGGGCTGGAGGTTCAGCTAAGTGGCAGAGCCCTTGCAATGTATGCATGAGGCCCTCGGTTCAGCACCCCAGCACTAAAAAAAAAAAAAAAAAAAAAAAAAGATGCAAAGGGGGTGGGGGTGTGGCCCAGTGGTAGAGCACTTGCCTAGTAAGTGGAAGGCCTGGGGTCCATCCCCCACCCCAAAACAAAACAAAAGAAACTGATGTGATCACGTGGATGACCTTCTGGGGTGGTCAGAACCTCTAGGAGAACAAGTACCTGTGCTGGCTGAGGGCGGGGCTTCGTGTAGGCTGAACGTGATTGGACAGAACTCAATGTGACCTGCACCCGCCCCTTGACCCCTGCCAGGGCCCCCTCTTCAGCTCTTACTCTATGCCTCTGTCCTATCTCTTGTCACATTGTTTCCATCCAAAGGCCTCTGTGTGTGTCTACGTTTTCGGGCAGCCACAACAACCCTCTCATCCCGTTCCTGGGTAACCGCGGCACCTCCCTCTTTCTCTCAAAGTCTGATTCCTGCAGTTATAGGTGTTTGAGGACGAGGCACCTACAGTGTTCCGCAGCTTGTGACCATGTCTCTGCCAATGTGCCCACGTGTGTCCAGGATCTGCCTTGCTCTCTGTATGGCCAGCTCGGGAGGGCAGGGAGGGGGAGCAGTTTTCTTCACTGCTGTGCCCCTGGGGCTCAGAACAGTCTGGAGTGTAGCGCACACTTGCCTAATGCCTGCTCAATGAATAAAGGAAACCCACGTCATCTGGAGCTGCCTGTTCCACCAGGTGGAAAGAAACTCCCAGCCTCCTGTTCGCTCTGCCTTTAGACAATTTGACTTTCTAACCCCAGGTCCCATGATGACTTTCAGGGGCTCCTTTTTGGGTTAAGAAAAAAAAAATTGACTGGGGGTGTAGGTCAGTGGTAGAGCACTCGCTCAGCACGTGAAAGGCTCTGGGCTCCATCCCCAGCACCATCTTAAAAAAAGAAAGACAGAAAGAAAGACAAAGAAAGAAAGAAAGAGAGAAAGAGAAAAAAGAAAGAAAATTAAAACTTGTTTTTAATGACTGTTGATATAAAGATGAATATAATCCAGGCTGGATTCGTTATTAATAGATACTTATTATTACATTCATGCTTCCTTTTGGTTTGAAGAGAGATTAACGTTAAAACATTTTCACCGGCCCTAAGTACTCTTGGAACTGAGACAAATGGATAACTCAGCCCTTCCTGACCAGAGTCCTTGTTCATTCATCTACTCATTCATTCATTCACTCAGCAAGAATTTACAGAGCAGGATCTCAGGGCTGACTCCTACACCAGGCCCTGGGGACCTCGTGGTGGGCAGACACAGCCACTGTCCCTCATGTTGCTGATATTCTAATGAGAATGATAAACAGAAATGTGTAATTTAGTCTCAAATCGCAAATGTGTTTACACATATATTCAGACACTTATTTATATCTTATGAATTGCAAATGATGTTTCACACATTTACTGTAATTTACATTTATTGTAAATTACTGGGTCTTAAGGTCCTTTGAGAGCCAAGAACAAGCAAAGGTGAGGTGGTAGTGGGGGGAGAGGGAGGGTCAGCTAGGGAAGGCTTTCCCCACATGAGCTTCAAGTTAGCTCTACAAAAGGGATGGGGATCTTCACCCTACGTAGAGGCCTGGTATGAGCAAAGGTCCTGAGGCAGGACTCAGGAGGACATCTTGGAGCACCTCCACCAGCTTTTTGAGCATCATTAGGAAGCCTTGGTTATCCTTAGGATGCACTGATCCTCACGTTCCTTCCAGTCCCATCCCAAACAAACCCTTTGCAACCTAGGCCACCCAGCTCTGGGCACAGAGAGAATCGGGGAGGGCTGGTTTGATTAGATCACTGTCAACCAGGGATGGGAGATTAATTGTTATTCTCTTGCAAGTCTGGCTTGGTTGGCCCAGCAGCCCTGTTTACAGGCCGTTTCTCACAGGCCTGTGTGCACACGAGTGTGCAGGGAAGTTGCGCCTGGGGCTGGGGGGTGAGGGGGCAGGCTGGAGGGGCCAGGGGTGGATGCACAAGGTTTCTCTGCGAGTTCTGAGCCTTGTCTTGTCTGGTGTGCAGCAAAGAGGAGTGCTTAACAAGCATTAGGGACACAAATAATTCCCCTTTTCTCCTCGCTGCCTATTCTTCCCCTCTCTTTTCTTGTAAATCCCGCTTCTTGCATGTGAATAGAGGAATGGCTTCATCTGGGACCTTTAATCAGATCCCTGGTAGGCTCTAGGAGGGCAAAGTGCCTGAGGGATTACCTTTTATTTTAGGGTCTCTCTCCCCGAGTCCAGCCTTCCCCCGCTTCCCCTCCTCCGGCTGTGTTTTCCTCCCGGCCATTTGTTCTCGGCAGAAGTAAGTAAGGAAGGCTTAGAGCGCGGGGAGGGGGGCTTACAAACTTAAGGGGATCAGGCCCTATTCAGCGGGGCTTGTGCGCGGACTTCCCGCTTTGTTCTCGGCCCATTCTTCGGCTGATTTCTTCACTCCAGTAAAAGCACTTTAATTCCCCTTTAGACACGGAGAGTCCGTCCTCTTCCCCTCTCGCCGCTCCCGGTCTCCACCCCACGCAGCCCGTTCGCTTTCTCAGACCCTTTATGTGGCGTCCTCCTCCGACCCAACAAAGACCTAACATCCTCGCAAAGTCTGTCTCTCACCCATCGGGGAGGACGGAGCGGGGAAGGAGGAGGAGGGGGTCCTCTCCCGGACCAGACCCCACCCCCCACACCTGGGGGGACCTTCCGCTTGAGCCAGTACCCCCTCTTCTGCCCCCCCCAGGCGACATGGCTAGGGAGGAAAAGCTCCGTGGTGGCGCTTGGGGGGGAGGGGAAGGTGCGTGGCAGGTGTCATGGCAACAGCAGCAATGAAGATGTCGCCGGCAGGTTGGGGCTGTCAGGACCCCGAAAGGAACGGAGGGCGTCGCGGGGGCGGGGTTAGTCCACGCAGAGGGAGCGCACCGGGGCTTCTGGCCTGAGGCCGAATTTCCAGCACGCCCGGCGGGTCCCTGCAGAGGATGCCCCCGGGCCCCAAGGCCACAAGTTAGGCACTGGCCTGGGCTTTTCAGCATCCAGAAAAAATGTTCAGGATGGGACTGCAAAACAGGACAAGGAAACCCCCATCTCCAACGGAACAAACGCCGGCCTTCAAGTCCACCTGACGGATTTGACGCCAGGTCTGCTGATTGTTCCACTGGACAGTCATAACAATTTCATTGCACAGGGAAAGAATTTGGGGGGCAGGATTTCTTTTTCTTTCCATACATGACCTGCCTCCCTCCTTGTCTCCTTCCCAATTCTGTAATGAATGCCTGTGACTCACCCACCCATCCCAAGACTAGACCTAGCTAGCGATTTCCTCTGGCTGTGTTCGCCTCCTATGCTGAACTCTTTGCTCCTCGCAAGGACTCGCCTTGCTAAATTTTGCCTTTCTCTTTCAAAAACAGTTTTAATCACATAACGATATTCCTAAATAATATCCCCCTTAGTTTTCTAGTTCAGATCTCCTCATTCTGAGCATTCCTGAGTGTGCCTGGGAATGGCTGAGCCTATCAATTCAATGAGTCCTCATAACCAAATCGGAAAAAGGAAAATGTGAAAAGTTCATTCTTTTTTTTTTTTTAAGTATCATCAGCTCTGGGCAATGGTGTGTTGTGTTTTTAGTAGGCTTGTTAGAATGTGAGCGAGAGCCTTCAGGGAGAGAAAATCTAGGCGGCGCCTGCCAATATCTGAAAACGATTCTGCCTCTAATCCTGCTTTTGTTACGGGATTAGGATTCGAAGGCAATTAGCAACCTTGGTTTCCCCATCTATGAAATGGGAGCAACAGATTAGCTTGTTTTTTTCTTTCTTTTCTTCTTTTTTCATTTAAAAAATTGAAAAGCGATCTTACCGCCCCCACCCCAGGCAGAGAAAGCGAGCTCTCCTATCTTCTCTTTCTCTCCGAGTTGGAGCAAGATGAATCCTCTCTTCTAGAAAATGTCGACAAATCAGCACAGGGCCATTTAAGAGAAAGTGGGCTGAGGAGGTAATAGCCCAATTGGGAGTATGAACGGCAGAAGGGCCGGCTCCCTCTCCATGCCGGAGGATGGGCAATTACCGCCAGGCATTTTTCGGGTAAAATAGAAGGCAGAGAAATAGCAAGTAGGAGCCCCAATTATCAGGAGTCATTCTCCGGACGAAAAACGCTGCCTCATTCTCCAGCTGAAAACCTGCAGTCCGTCCTCAAGACGCAGGCAGTTAGAGAGGTTAGAAGAGGGTGGACATTTCACAGGGACAATGTCTGGCCTTTTGGAGACCGGAGGCCTGTGGAGGGAACAACGAGGACAGCTGGCTGGTTTGGGAGTCAGGGTGGACTCTTCTCCCTTCTGATTCATACTACTTGGGTGGGGCATGACATTCTCTGCATGGTACTGTCCGCCCCCACTGTGCGCCCTAAATAAAGCAAGGGGTCCTTGCTGCTTTGTGGGTGCTTCCAGAGGCACAGGCAGAAAGGAGAGCGTGTCTTCAGCCACCACAAGGGCTTTTAGGCAATGGTGTGCTGGTACATATCTAACAACATTCTCAAAACAGACAACAACAACAACAACAACCACCTGCCAGGTGCCTTGGCACATACCTGTAATTTCAGTGACTTGGGAGGCCGAGGCAGAAGGATTGTGAGTTCAAGGCCTGTGCAATTTAGTGAGACTCAATCTTAAAGAAAGAAACAAAAAAAGTATATGGGGGTGCAGCTTGGTGGTAGGGCACATGTACAGCACGTGCAATACCCTGGGTCCAACCCCCAGGTACAGGTAAAAAAAAAAAAAAAAAAAAAAGAAATCCTGCCCTGGATAATTCGTCAGTTTCCATGGTGTGAAATCCCACCTGCCTTGGCTGCAGGAAGAGTTACACAGTAGCAATGTTTATTCCTGTAGTTCCACTCCATAGATACAATAGACCTAACCAAAGTATCCTTATTTAGCTATAAGTTTCTTTAAGATAACCTTTAATGGGGAGTCCAGCCCCCAGCTTGCCAAATTCCTGGGAGCCAGTTGGGCCAGCTGATGCGCACAGAATGTTCTCCACTTGCACCCCACCCCGCTCGCGTGAACTTGCCACTGCCACATGACGTCAATGGGCAAATCTATGGCTTTGTGATAAAGGAGAATTGATAGGCAGTTTCCAGTCCTCTCCCTGAAAAGCAGCCTTCTGGGGCTGGCCAAGAGATTGTGTTTACAGATCAGAAAGCGGAGTTGGATGCGCTCCCTGCCTGGGGCGTGGTGTATTTTAAAGCCCAAGGTCATGGCATCATGGGGTGCCCCCATAGTCATGGAGTAGCAAACCTTGAGTGGCTAGTTTGAGCCAGCCCCTTGGGAGGGGAGGATGTTGCAAGTTCCATTATAGGCATTCTTCCCTCACAGGCAAGGTCCCTGTCTGGGATACCTGGGGCCATCACTGCCCAGCAATGGAGCCCCCACAGAAAGGCTGCACCTCTCAGGACTAGGGGGGCCCCTCCCACAACCCTAGGGGACTTGCTGGCTGCTAACATAGACCTCTGCTCCCAGTCTGTCCCATGATCCACACCCTCCTTGTTCTTGTGCAGAGTCTGGGGTGGTTGTTGTTGTTGATGTTGTTGTTAAATGCCATGGAGTCCGTGTCTGACTTGTAGTGACCCTATGTACAACAGGTGAAACACTACCGTCACTGCTCCTCTGCTATTCATAGTTTTCAATGGCTGATTGTTTTTTGGGAGTGGGTTGCCGGGTCCCTCTCCCAAGCCTACAGCCCCTGGTGTTCCCAGGCAGTGTCCCATCTAAATACTAACCATACCTGACCCTGCTTAGCTTCCAAGATCTGACTGGTACGGATGCCACAGTGGTACCACTGCAGGCAGGAGCAATACCCATGGCTTTCATGGCCTTTATTTGACTTCCTGGGTCTGGATTCCCCATTCACCAAGGGAAAAAGGATCTACATTAGTGACCCCTGTGTAGCTACCATAACATTACTAAATGCACCCAACGACAACAACAACAACAACAACAACAACAACATACAACTGCCCCAAGAGGGCGGACATATTATTTTCTCCAGTTGAAAGGCAAAGGAATGAAGATTCAGAGACACATGTTTGCTTATACAATGTCGCAGAACTAGTAGCACAGGAGCCTGCTAGGTCCCAGGTCTGTTTGAACCTGTAGCCCATGGGCACAGCCTTCCTCCCTACTGGCCAAGTGCAGCTGCCAGTCTCTGTGACGGGGTCTCGAGGGCAGTGTGCAGACACACTCAGCGCCTAGCCTAGCACCTGCCACACTGTGCAGGCTCACTCAGCGTTAGAGGAGTCAGTGGAGGGCTGGCTGAAAGGGAAAAGCCTGCTTGTGGCGTTTTGGGGAGGATTAAAGGAGACAATGAAAGCAAAATGCCTAAGACAGGTGCTCAGCAACCATTTCGTGTTCCTATGTATGCTGGCCTGGTTCTTCCGACAGGCTAATACAGAACCACACTGGGGGAAAGTCACAAGCTAGCAATGGTGAGTAGCAGAGGGATTTAGGGAGCAGATAGGGACACAGGGCAAGGAAACCTTCACCTAGCACTTGGTGGCTGAGCCAGGATGGTGTGGGAGAGCAGGCCCTGCACCACATCTACAGATGGGGAAACTGAGGCTCAGATCAGGACTGATATCAACATGTGTGGCTTTTGGGTCACTCCTTTTTACCACCTGGATGTCCCATTCCTTTCTGGGATCGGAGAATGATGCGTCTACCGTGCCAGCCTCTCCCCTAACTTCCCTCCCTCCTGTCCTTCCAGGGGCAGGGAAGAGGGTGGCAGAGCTCTCAAATCCTGACCTGAACATCGTGGGCACAGCTGCCTTTCCAGAGACCACAGCAGCAGCAAGAGCAACAATCAGCACAGCGGTGGAACAGTGCTGATTTTAAAACATGTAATGCATACTGGACACTTGACTGTGTATCTGGTTCTGTTTGGGAGTTTAAAAATATTACCTCCTTTTTCTCCCAAAATCTATGAAGCTGTACAGTAGACATTAGAACTTTGGCGATATCAACATTCCTGACCAACAAAGAAAAGAAGTGGAATTAGATAGATGGATAGATAGAGCGAATGTACCCAAATATTAACAATATATATTGTTGTTGTTGGGTACTGTCCAGTCAAACCTGACTCATTGTGGCTCTAGGTAAAACAGAACAAAATGCTACCCAGCACTGTGCCATGCACATGATCTTTTTATGTTTGAGTCCATTGTTGTAGACACTATGTTTCTTCTCATTTTGAGTGGTGCCACATCAGCAAAAAGATTCTTATTTGAGGAGGCATCTCTTCCCCAGTCTCCTTGAGTGCCTTCTGGCCTGAGGGGGCTTATTCTCTGACCCTATATCTGACAGTGCTTCTCTGCTCTACATAGGGTTTTCAGGGTACATTCTTATTATTCTTGTACCTTATTATTCTTATACCTTTTCAATAAGTTTGCAAAAGTTATACAAAATACAAAACAAAAAGCCCAAAATAAAAGGTTTGTGCTATAATTTTTCCCACTTTAGAGAAACTGAGGTGCAGAGAAATTCACACCTGTAGGGAAAAGCATTAGCTCTTTCATTAGTTATGTATAATGAGGCCAAGGCTCAGAGACCTCGTGTAAGCTGTCTACCATCACACAGCAAGAAAACAGCTTGGTTCTAAAGGGCCCCATCCACCAGACCGACTTACGGCTACATGGACCCCAGGAAGTTGCTAGAGAGGAGACTTAAGGGACCCACTATCAGTCCACGTAAGACCCGGCAGAGCCCTGTAGAATCCCCCTCAGGCCCTCCCTGCCTCTGCCCCTTGCAGGAAGCTCTCCGGGGAAGCTGCTCAGCGGCCCCCTGTGTTCTCTCATCCTCTTTGCATGGGCAGCTCCATCCATGGGCCTGGCCGCCTGGGGATATTTGCCAGCAAACACGGGATGCGTGTTCAACACTCGCCAGCGGCTTCCCCCTCCCAGCGGTGTTTGCTCAGCAAACAGCGCTAATTCCCTTGTGTCCCTGGCTTCCCAGAGTCCTTGGAGCAAAGCACATTCATCAGCTCCCTGGGTACCTCTGCATCCCTATGGCCACCAAGGAGGCCCATGGGGCAGGGCCGGGACCTCCTCCAGTGCCAAGGCCCTGGGAGACCTTGGGGAGACAGAGGCGTCTCTGGTTCTGGGGGCAGCTTCTTTCACCATTATTCCGCCAGTGTCAGGATGATGGGGGTGGAGCTTCGATCCTACATCTTTACCTTGAATGAGTCTGGGGACTTCTCCTGTCGGCTGGTCTCTGTGCCATCCACCCTCCAAGGACCAAGAGGCCCGTTTGTTCTAGCTGGCATTCATTCACCCCTTCATTCATTCCTAAGTGTTGCTTGGGTACCCACTGTGTGCCTGGGGTAGGGGGCCGGAAGCTGGAGACACTGCAGTGCCCACAGCCAACCTGGCCAGCAAGGCTCCCGGGCAGCCTGGGGCTGGTATGTGACTGCAGCTAGCAGAGCAATCAGCAAGGGCAGCTGGGAAAGTGGGGAAACAAAAAGGGGACAGAGAGGGTCCTCCAAGCAAGGGTGGCCAAGAAGGGCGCCCCAGAGAGGGACAGGCGAGCTCAGGCGACGTGTGACATGGAGCACTGTCACACTGTCACACTGTCAATGATGGAGGATGAAACTAAAGACATGACAGAGGACCTCCAGAACGGCTACAGAAAGTGGCAAGAATGATGGAGAAGGATGTTGGGAGCCAGGGGGAGTGCTGCAGAGGGAATTAATGGCAGTGTGTCTTTTGCTGGGATTTTTAAAAAAATCTCCACATTCACCCTGTTTTTGATTGCATGGGGTATGAAATGTAATAATCACATCCTTTCGGTAGACCACCTTTTGTCTTTCATCTGTTGATGATCATTTGGGTCACCATGTTGTTGTTGTTAGGTGCTGTCGAGTCGGTATCTGACTCATAGCGACCCTCATAGGGTTTTCAATGGCTGACTGTTTCAGGATTGCCTCAGGAGTGGATTGCCAGGCCCTTCTCCCATTTGTGCGGTGCTGGGAATTGAACTCAGGACCTCAGAGACTGCAGTCTGGTATTAAATTTGATCTTTAAAAGAATTCTATCAAAATCATCTCACGCCGTGGAAGAAGGTTTCAGAGAAGGGAGAGCATGCAAAGGCCCTGCGGAGGGCATGAGCTTGAGGTGGAGGTCTTTGGGGAGAGAGTCGCAGGCAGAGGGAACAGCAGGGGTGAACAGAGGCAGGAATTGGCGCTGTGGAGGAGCAGCCAGAAGCCCAGGCTGGCTGGGGTGGAGGGAGCTGGAGGACAGCCCTGGGGCCCAGGAGTGGGTGGAGGGGTGAGGGCGAGGATGGGAAGTGGCTGGATGGCCAAGGGCATGTGGGCAGGGCAGAGGGCGGGCTTCATTCTGAGCAGGAAGGCTGCTGGCTGGTTTGGAGCTGGTGCATTTTCCAGCTCAATGGCTGCTGCGTGGAGGGGTGGCTGAGCAGGAAGTGGGAGTCCCAGGAGGGGCTGTCCCAGGTTTTGGGGACAGTGGGTTGAGGATCTATTCTGCTATTCACTCAGCAAACAATTCTTGAGCATCTCCTGGATGCTAGGCGATTCTAGCCACTGGGAACATAGCAGAGACTGAGCCAAAGTCCCCGCCTTCATGGAGCTCAGAGACACCAAGCAAGAAATGACAGGCATGCTCAGCAACAA
This sequence comes from Pedetes capensis, assembly GCA_007922755.1. Taxonomy (NCBI): domain Eukaryota; kingdom Metazoa; phylum Chordata; class Mammalia; order Rodentia; family Pedetidae; genus Pedetes; species Pedetes capensis. Next base: position 14,418 of record VMDO01010155.1, read on the forward strand.
AGGCTAGGGGCAAGCATCTGGGTGGTCATTGTCCTTGCCTAGTTCCAGAGCTGGAAGCTGTCTGTCACAGGAGAACCTGCTCCATAGCTGGGAGATTGGCCAAAGAAACTTCTATTCTCTCTGAAGATGTCCTTGGTAGAGGAGTTGGCCCCGTTCCCCAAGCGATGGCGGCATCTGAGGGATGACATGGGCCCTGGACTGGGTTGAGAAAGAACTGAGGACTCTCAGCCCACCAGCTCCTCTCCCTCTCTGGTCAGGTTGGAACTCGTGAGGCCTGCGGTGGAGGCTGGAAGAGGCCCATTAGCTCGAGCCAGCCCCTTCCCTCCCCTCCTGGGTGGTGGCCCACTCCCGTGTGACCGAAGACGAGGCATGGCAGGGGGCTGATTTGAAAGAAACGAGGCCTGGAGACCCCTCAGCTCTTGTGCCTGAGACACCCCATTAATCTTTAACAAACAGGAAGTTCCACAAGGCCAGGTCTCTAGCTAATGAGGCCTAGTTCCTAGGGACCACCCGGGAACTAGCAGCAGAGATGCTGGGGAGTAGGGAGGTGACCTCCTGAATGAGGGAGAGCCACTTTGACTATCTCCCCACAGACTCAGCCAGAAATGCCACCATCCCTTTCACATTTCTCTCTGTACACACTCACTTGGGAAAGTCGCTTTCCTGCGGCGTCTTGGACTCATCATCAATCACACATATTTGAAACATGCAGCGTAACCTGTTTTGATATGTTACACACTTGTGGAACCCTTGTCCCATTCAAGATGATCACACACCTGCTAAAGGCTCCTCTCTAACTCTTCCCTCATATTCTGTCTTCCCTCCTAGCCCCAGGTGGTCACAGATCTGCCACCTGTCACTGGACAGGAGTTTGCCTTTTTCTAAAGTTTTTTTTTTTAATTGGACATTTTTAATGTACACCTTAATGAAAGTTTTGTTGTTGTTGTTGTTGTTGTTGTTGTTAGGGGCCGTCGAGTCAAGTCTGACTCATAGCAACCCTCATAGGGTTTTCAATGGCACATTGTTTCAGGATTGCCTTGGGAGTGGGGTGCCATGTCCTTCTCCCATTTTGCAGCGCTGGGAATTGGCCTTTTTCTAAAGTTTTATATGCTGGGGTTTGGCTCAGTTGGTGGAGTGCTTGCTCTGCACTCTCTGAGGTGCTGGGTTTGATCCCCAGCACCACAAACATGGGAGAAGGACCTGGTAGCCCACTTGAAATAATCAGCCATGGAACGCCCTATGAATAGCAGAGAAGCACTGACATAGTGCTGGACATGGCACAGTGTTGGGGAGTGTTTCGTTCTGTTTACATAGGGTCACTATGAGTCAAACCGGACTTGTTGGCACCAAGCAACAGCAGCAACAAACAACAAAGTTTTGTATAAATGGACTCATACACTGTTTTTTCTTTTCTTTCTTTCCCTTTCTCTCTCTCTTTCTTTTTTTTTTTCTTTTCTTTTTTTTTCTTTTCTTTTCTTCTCTTTTGTGGCGATCAGAGAATGTCTTGCTAGCCCAGTATGGCCTCAAACTCTTGATCTCCCTACCTCAGCCTCCCCAGTGCTGGGATTACAGCTATGCACCACCACGCCTGGCCAGTGGGCACTTTTTTGTTTTTTTTAATCTGTCTTCTTCCATTCAGCATAATGCTTGGGAACTCCTCAGTGTCACTGCATATTAGCAGCTCATTTTTTTTTTTTTAACCAAGGAATAGTATTCTGTTGGTTGGCTATACCACACTTCACTTATTCACTCTTCTGGGGATAGACATTTGTAAACCCATTCTCTTTGTGTGTTTTTTTTTTTTTGAACGAAATGTTTAATTTTATAAAAGATATACATAAAAATTGTGAGGACAGTAAAGAGAGATTCCATACACACCACACCCACTTTCTCCTACTATTAACATCTTTTGTCAGTATGGTACACTTTTCACAACAGATGAACCAACACTGATACATCATCATCATCATCATCATCATCGTCATCATCATCATCATCATTATCATCATCATGATGTAAAAATTCATTCTTTGTTCAGATTTCTCAGTTTTGATGCCTTGTCTCTTTTCTGTCCTGGATCCCATCCAGGAACCTATAGAACACTTACTCCTGTATCCTTAGGCTCCTCTTGGCTGTGACTGTTTCTCAAACTTCCCTTGTTTCGATGATCTTGACGGCTTTCAGGAGCACTGGCTGGATGTCTTGTGGAGCAGTCCTTGTTTGGAGCATGTTCGATGCTTTTTCATGACGAGACTGGAGCAGAGATTTAGGGGTTGGGAACTGCCATTCTCCTCACATATGAGCAAGGAATGCCATCTCTCCACTTGACTTACCACTTCACAGTAATGTTCACCTTGACCCTGTGCCTGAGATACGATTTCCTAGGCTTCTCCACTGTGAATCTACCCCTTTCCTCTGCTTCCTTACTGCATTCTCTCAAAGGAAGTTACCATGAGACCCACTCTTCAGGATCGGGGGGTTTTGACCCTCTTCCTCGAGGGCAGAGCGGCTGCATAAATTATTTACAGTTCTTCCACAAGGAGATGATCTGCTCTTCATCTAGCCAATCAGTTGTTTCTCTGTGTAAGTGTGAACTCATGGATACTTATTTTATACTTCAGGTTTTAATCCAATTCTACTTTATCAATTTTGTTGCTCAAATTATTCTAGGTTTGACCCCTGGAAGCTCTTTGAGTTGGATCTATCTATCATCTATATGTCTGTCTATCTATCTATCTATCTATCTATCTATCTATCTATCTATCTATCTATCATCTATCTATCTATCTAGTTTTGATGGTGCTTGGGAATCCAGGACCTTGTGCATGCTAGGCAAGTGCTCTACCACTAAGCCGCACCCTCAACCTTATCTGCGTCTATATTAAGTTGAACTTGAGTTTGTATTGATGTTTTCAACTCTTACTCATTACTAAAAAGATCCTTCTAGCCTCTTCCCTGTGCTTACCTGAAATCTTTCGCTCCAACAGAGAGAACCTGGCTCCCACCACATGTCATTTTTCTCCTGCAGCATTTAATGGCAGTCCAAGTGTATAATGGCTTCAGAATTGTCACCCCATCCTCTTGTGGGAAACAAACGCATCCACTAGAGGATGGTCCTTGCATACAGTTCCTTTTGCCTTTAGTCTTGTAAATGCCATTCTTTTACAAAGTTTCTTAGGTCTGCATGTTCTCCAATCCTTTTGAGTTATGACACAATTATTTTGTCACCTTCTGTATTCCATCCTGGGATCCTGACCTCCTAACTGATTTTAAAAAATCATTTGCATACCATGAAAGTCACTATTTTTTTGCTTGAAAGTTCTGTAGATTTTGACACATGCAGAGTGCCATGTTTCCACCTATGCTGTATCATACAGAATAGTTTTACTCTCTAAAAACTTCTGTGTGCTTCACATACCATATCCGACCCCTACCCTGAACCCTAAGCTCATGGTGACCACTGAGATCTTTTTATTATCTCCATAGCTCTGTCTCTTCTACAAAATATGTACTAACTCTGAATATCATATAAATGGAATTGTACCTTCTATAGCCTCATCAGACTGCCTTCTCTTTCACTAAGAAATATGCATTGAAGATTCACCATGTCTTCTTGTGGCTTGATCACTCAATTTTTTTGTTGCCAAATAATATGGCATTGTATGGCAGGTACCATGCTTTGTTTGTGCATTGGCAGGGGATGCCCACCATTCTCACAAAACACTAATGTGTCCTCGGAGCTCTTATAAAGCGACAGCTCACAGGGAAGTGTAACTCAGGTAGGCGAGGCGATCAGTGAGGGGAAATGGAAGGGTTTCCTTCACTTTCTGTTCCTTCATTTACTCATTTGCATCTTGGAGGTGCCACTCTGTGCTGGGCATTGAGCCATGGGTTGAAGATATGATGATTCCTGTCACTATGGAACTCATGGTTCCAATACCGAAGTTACTCAAACAACTGCAAAAGCTAATGCAAAATTCCAGCGGTGGCAAGTGTCACAGTATAAGAAATAGACTAGCTGGGGCATCAACAACAGCAGAGCTTGATTTGTTTGAGGAGTTCATGGACCTGACCTTGAGGAAGTCATACTTGAGCTAAACTCTGAAGGAGAGGTTTAAAAAAATGGAATAGGCATCAGGATTGATTATAAGAATTTGATCCTTGATCTTCATCCAGAGACAAAGAAGAACTGCCATCCCTGCCCCCACTGACCCAGGAGGGGCCATTGCTTCACCCATGGAAGTGTGAACGGAAGTGATGGCTCACTCCAGACAAAAGACCTCAGAGTTAGTACATATTTTGCAATATTTTTTCCCTTTATTGCAGTTGCTAGCAGTATTTTGGACAGTGTTTGTCCAGGGCCTGGAGCCCTGGACTTTCACATGGGCATGCCCAGTGAATGTGGAGAAGGGATCGAAAATGCAGGGTGGAATACTCTGCGGCCCATGACCGTGTGGTGGGTGTGAGACACAATCCTTCATTGGGTTACACCATGGAGATGTGGCGTGTATGTTTGTTACAGCAGCATCACTTAGCCCATCCTGACAGATACAGCTAGTGAAGAGAGGAGAAGTGGCTTTTCAGGTAGAGGGAATAGCTTGATCTTAGGCTCAACAGGAGCAGGTGCATGATGAGAATGAAGGTCTAAGGCCAGTGTGGCCTGAAGTGAGGATGGAGAGGTGGGCAGGACCCAGATCACATGGGTCCTCTGGCAAAGATTTAATTTTGTGCTAAGGGCATCGTGGTCCAGTAGATGATTTTAAACAAGAAATGGCATGGGTAGAATTAGCATTTGATCCAAATGCCTTTAGCAACTGTGTGGAGAACAGGTAGTTGGGAAATGAGTAGAAACTGGAGCACCAGTTAGAAGATGCTGCAGTTGCCTAGGGGATGGCTGATGCTATTTCGGTCCAGGAGATGGGTACAGTGGAGATGCAGAAAAGTGGGTAGTTTGAGAATATTCAGGAGGTTACAATCTATAGGATGTGGTTATGAATCTGCTATTCATTCAGCAAGTATTTGGAGTGTCTGCTGTACCCTA